>JALPBZ010000009.1:0-202266 GCA_026538355.1 Cryptococcus sp. GC_Crypt_5
GTCAAGCTAGGTGGAGCGAGCAATGCCGGTTCACGATCCGTTTCTGCCATGTCTCATCGTTCGACCTCAGGAGGGAATGGGATCGATCGATCGCGCTCACCATCGGTCTCCCTCGCTTCGCGAGCGCTCAGCACCGCCCTCGGTCCTAATGCCAACGGTTCGACAGACGGAGAAGGAGCACCGATAACGTCCTCTCGTAAACAACGGACTCGCAGGCGTATCATGCCGACGTATCTCGGTCACTTGGGCCAACCAGGTGTCGGCGGACCAATAATGGGAGTGTTCGGCCAGTTCGCAGGTAAATCCCAAGGTCCACCTGCACCACCTGGAATTGGATCGTACGTTCCCCACGTAGGAGTCGGCATGGCCCCGCCCTCTGTAGGTCCGCACGCGCTTGGCACGCGGCCTGCATCTCTTGGTTCGCAGAGGATGCCTTAGGTTGTAGCGCTAGCCTGCGTTCAAACATCTTCTCCTTTGAATTCGTTCTTATTTCGTTCACAAAGTTCACCTTCGTCTTCCCTCATTATCTCTCCATGCTTGTTCTGATCCGAGTTCTCGGATCAGACGAGATGGGAGAGGTGAAGAGCGGATTTTATACCTTTTCTACAACTTCGGTTTCGATCTATCTCTCTTAAAGTATCAGCTTTTCGTATCTCGACTTTCGCTTTTCGCCTTTTCGACTGTTTGACTTTTCAAAGAAACCTTTCGTACAGCTTCTAGCATCTAAGCATTGTGGAGGAATGCATCGCATGTCAATCATCATCTATTGCGCTTGAAGGTTGTCGATGCGCGTATAGCACGCTCATGCTGTCAGCTTCGCCTGTCGCATGAATAAGCTCAGGTAAGTGGTGAAACGGCAGCGTCGTCTAGGGAAGACATGCGTTGCGCGTGATTGACGACAGATCACGTATATCATCAATCCTTAATACATTTAGCGACGCTTCTGCATGCCGTGCATATCTGCATGATGTATCAAAGCATCGCTATAATAGCACTCGCTCAGCGCTCAGCTAGCACGACTAGCGCAACTAAACTAGCGCAACAGTACCCCGAGCCCTCTCCAGCTCTTAACCACAGGCCTAACAGCCGAAAGGGCCTTATCCAGCGTATCTTCCCCCAGCCCACTCCCGCCCGACTCGACAGCCTGGGCCAGGATCGTATCTCTGTCCAACCACGCTTGGTCTATATCGCGCTCCAGGCGATCGCGGAATTGCATTATGGTCGATTGGAGGGATTTGCCTAGTTGTACGTGATCGGCCGAGGCGAGAGTAAGGTGCCGGAGGAGCGTGATCGCTTCGGCTATTTGCAGCGGAGATACCATCAGTTCCAATCACGAAAAGTCACGAAGAAGGGGGGATCGATGACATAGCTTGTGGGGAATGAGGAATGGGGAATGAGGTACGAGGAAAGGAAAGATGACCGCAGCACTCACCGCTCTTCTCGTCGACGCGGATCACGAGCCGCCCGATACTGGCTACCAGGTACTCGTACTCGTCCACGGTACCTTTGCGTCCCGTAGCCTTCTTCTTGGTTTTCTTCGACTTTGACGTTTGCCTAGCACGATCAGAAATACCGATGTCAGCTACGCTCCTTCAATTCGGATCAAGCCCGACTACGCGGATCAAATCTGAGGAAAAAAGAGGAAGAAGAGCCAAAACCCACCCGGTCATACGCGTAGTCTGCGAGAACACCGTCGTTGGCGCAACGGTATACCTCGTGAAGGCCGTAGCGACGGTCGTAGCGTTGGTGGCCACGTCCACTCCCTCGATATCCGGATCTCGATCGACGATGTAGAATGCGTCTGTCACCAGCACACTCTCATATCAGCGCCGATTCTCTTGTGTGTTTTTGATATTGGATATGGAATGCCGGACATATCTGGTTTGTGTGTTGGTGTGAAGAGCTCACCTGGATCGTGGTCCTTTATCCGCCGCAGTTCGACTATCCGCTTCATCTCCTTATCCAGCTGACCCTCCATCTCCTCAAAGACTTCCACGAGCGACTCGTGCGCCTCCTCGAGCCCTGGATGAATCATGCCCTCGATCAAGTCGGACCTATCCCGAGTGGATACCTGAACCAATGACGAACACGATCAGAATAGCACTAGCACAACTGGCAGAGGTGTTTGTCTCACCACTCGGTAAGCTTCTGCGAACTCTGCGCCGCGACATAGCACGTCGACGGCGCTATCGACGTCGTCGACGTGTTCGAGGAATACCTGCGCTGCTTCCAGGTGTCTTCCGCGTGAAGCGAGGTGGTCTATACACGGAGGTATCAGCTTGCTCTCTCTCCTTCTCTTTCGTATGGTACTTGGCAGATGGAAGAGTGAACCCAACCCACCCGTCACGCGCTCGGCCATTTCCACGAGTTTATCTCTTCCCACGCTCTCTTTCTTGGCAAGAGTAAAGAGTTCTCTCCAAGAATGAGCTTTCTCATACGCTTTCAGTGCTTTCTCATTCTTGTTCGCTAGGCTATATGCTGAATGAAGTAGTCGGAATTAGTCTGACTTCTCAATCAGTATGTCAGGAGACAACTCACACAGTGCCGCATCGGCGAAATCTCTTCTGTCGAAGAGGTAATCGCCATAAAGATCATGGATGACCTAAGTGGTATTAACATAGATGTCAGCCATGCCTCAGAGCACCAACAGTATCGGCATAAGTAAGCAAGCGATAATGACTAACAGGAAGACGAGGCTCGTCCCCTGCGTACAATACGAACGCCTCATCGTACAACTCGTATCGCGAGAGGTACGAAGCGGCATCCTCAAAGCGTGATGGGCCTTAATGACGGAGACATATCAGCTGTCGACCCGACACACAATGTTCGAAGCAAAGCAGGCACTGACCAGCTTGCTGCAGGCTTCGCAAGGCGCTTTCTCTCCTACCGAGATGATCGTCGATTCTGAATCTCTGCTCCCATTTGTCCAGTGCTCGAAGTTCCCTTAAGAACGGTAGGTACTCCTTAGGGTCCTATTACGCGGAGAAGTTCACTATCAGCCATCATGACCCATACATAAGAGTGGGCAAGTATAGACGGCTTGCGCTCCAAGCGACCTACCTTCTGCGAGTACTGCGCGACCATCAAGACCAACTGGAAATTGTACATCCCCAAAGCGACGTCGTATAGTCTGTTAACGTCGGAGAGGAAGATGATGTACTTGATAGCGTCTTCGACGATCTCGGGGTGGTCGACTGAGTTGTCGCCTCATTAGCACGCATCATCGTCGTGGGCATAGATGGATGAGGCAGAGCTCACCCTGCAATTGGAGCAGGACGCGAAGACCCGCTTCGTAGTCGGCTGGCTGCTTGCATACGTGCGTGGTGAGAATTGTCTCCACGTAGCCTTGCAGGTCTTTCTCCTCTAGGATGACGCGGAGGGCATCGCACACAGAGTTGACTTTATCGGTGGGTTTCGACGAGCTGCTTCGGGCTATATCAGCTTCCGCTCCTCGTAACACGATTGTGCGTAACTCACGACGATGAGGGTTCTCGACCTCGGTCCGCATATAAAACGCGCGCGGAATCTGCCGAGCTTTATGAGCGTTAGCTGGAGCGTTCTGCGTACAATTCTTACTTGTGAATCGACCTACTTCAACGCCGAGACGAAGAGATTCAAGTAATCTACTTCTGGGATCTGCGCAACAAAGTCTTTGAGATTCGCCATGAACTGCGCAGGATCGAGATCGTAGAGGATGTTCAGGTCCAGCCGGTGCTTTCGGCAAGTGATGAAGGCGTTTCGGTACGCGCCGCTGCAGGGAAGAAGGTCGATCTCGGATGTCAGCGATAATATTCTGAACGACTGCTAGGAGTGCTGATCAATGATACTCACGACAATACGTCTTGCTTGACTACTGCCAATACCAGCGCTCGCGGGTAGACCGTTTCCAGATTTCCTCTGGGCATTTGGAGGACGAGAGTCATCGAGCTTGGACAAGCAGTAACGATGACTGAACCTCGCTCGACTCTCCGCTTCTCCCACTCCATCTCATGCGGAAGAACGTCTTCGCCTTCAGCCAATCGCTTGAGCACGGACAACGGTGCATAATGCGAGCTTTGCGAGGCCGTAGCGTAGATCAAGAAGGTGGGAGTGAGGGTGAAAGAGGTGACTGATGAGGCGATTGACGGTGATTCGTATGATGTGCCAGGAATTGCGAGTGATGCGAGGTGCAGCTTGCCGTTGGGCGAAAGAGCGAAAATGAGTGATGTCTCCAGAGAGAGGCCGACGGCCGTTGGCCGGGAACAGAGAGTCAGGTCTTCAGCTGCTTCTACAGATGGGGTGAGCCATGATCATCGACACCGACACGTCGCTCGCATGCACTTACCGCCAGAGACGTTACCGTGGGCGTCCACGCACAACAGGTCGCCGTGTGCGTCCCACAGCAATCGCTCATAATCTCCATCCTGAAAACACATCCCATCCGCCTCATTGGTGGCGGCTCCTAGCACATCAACCCGAGAAGCGATCGCGCATATATCTGTCTCCTCGTCGGTCCATGACAGTACAGCAACCTTGCCCTCTGGTCCAAGGGCGATCTGCTTGGGCACTCGGGCTTGATCGCCTAATTGAGTGACGGAGCGCAAGACGGGTTCGGCGACTTTGCCTCCGCCGCGAAGTTTCGAGCCGCTCTTTGGGTCAGGCAATCTCGTATTGAGATCCCAAATTTGGACACTTCCGCCATTGTACAGGATTGCCACCGCGTCGTCGGTATTAGACAGACTGACATGTACGGGAGTCGAGGGGAGGTCAAGTGAGTAGGACGACATGGGTGGCGGCGTATTTTGCGTTCTGAAAGGGGTAACGAGCAACTTCTCTACGCTCATTGTCGATCAGTGACGAGACTCTTGGCCAAAGTGATCAAGTTTACTCACTTCCGTCCACGACTGCAACAGTTGCGGTATCGCGAGGCATGGGTAGACGTGCAGTGTATGTATCCCAAACGAACGATCGCATCTGCACATAATCTGCAATAGGACTCGATCAGCTGGAGCTTGATAAAGCGCGACGTGATCACTCACTCTCGCCGAGGATGTAGAGCGACAAGGGTTGCTCGGAATGCCACTTGAAGCCTGTGAACCGCGGAGACGCTGAATCGTGGGAAAAGATCTCTTGCTTGAGGTAGTAATGATAGTTCTTCATCGACCACAGCTGGACTGCGAATACAAATGCCGACGTCAGCAAAGATGCTACCATGAAGGAGCGCGACTCGACTCACCGACATCCCTATCTTTGCGCTCTATCCAGATCGCCAAGACCTCCGAATCTGCATTCCAAGCCATATTCTTAATCCTGCCGTCTTTCCAGACTGTCTTCTCCTCTCTCAGCTCAAAACCACCGTGGCGCAGACCGTTCCTCTCCAGCATCGCGATATCCCACCTGCCTTCTCTCCCTTCCGCTCCGCCCTCGTACCCATACCTGACCAACGAGCTGATGAGGTTCCCACTCGGTCTCCAGCTCAGACCCGGTTCTAAGCCTGGTAGTGATTCGGACGTAGCTGATAATTTCGGTATGAAGCCAGCGTTTGGATCCCGCGAGTATATCCGGATTTGTCTTCGCGCTTGTTGTCTATTACTGTACAAGTCCAGTGAGGAGATAGCGAAGAATGCAGCGTCACCGCGGAACGTGATGCGCGGTAAGCCGTCATCGGTCGGATGGGATAGCGAGGTAGGTGCAGCAGATGAAGCTTTGGCAGCGGCCTTGCCTAATGAGCCGTGGAATTGGGTCTGCTTGGATCCCCAGCCAACGTTGATGAATTCGTCTGGAAGCGATCACATCAGCGGGACCTCCTACCGAATGGGATGTTGAGCTGGCAGACATACCTTCGCCGAAATCTTCAGTCCGCAATGGCTCTTCGTGGATTACATCGAAATGTCTAGTCATGCACACGAGGTTGTCCTCGCCTAGCGCCACGGATGTCACATGAGCGATCTGTCACAATAATTTGGACTGCAGCTACTTACCAGTGACCAAGATCAAGTGCTCGTCGTCTGGCGACCATGCAGCAGCCTTGATACCACTGTCGATGCTGCCGACCACCTCAATCTGATAATATGGTTGTCAATACCTGTAGCGACAACTGCATTGTAGTCTAGTAAGACATACTGGTGCTGGCCCACCATCTGGACCTTCGAGGGTCAATGTCGCAATGTCTCCCCCGGCAAGCAGGATGACGAGCGACTTGTCATCCGGCATGAAACGTAGGTCGAACGTCTCTCCCAAGTGATCGGGTTTGGGGAAAGGTGCAACTACGGGGGACGAGAACGAGCCGATGATCTAGAAGAGCATTAGAGCTTCCAGTCGGTAGTCGACGACATCCACGAAGCTCACCTCTGGCTTGCCGCCGTCTTCATCCAGTCCTGCTTCCTCCAGTCCTTCCAGCCGTATGATCTCCACTTCCACCCCTCCATCGTCCTCGGCCGGTCGTTCTACAGCAACGTAGACAGCTCCGCTCTCTGGGTCGATAGCTATATTCGAAGCACGGGACGAGCTGCCCACCTGGGACAGCGAGGACACCTTGAGCCCTAATGGCGTCAGACTTCTCATGGTGTATGTCTATTGGTGTTCTTGGTGTCAATATACAAATATACAAGGTGAACAGCGAAAATGAAGCGGTTAAGCGGTTCAACCAAAATTCTGTTAATGACATGAAGCAGCCAAATACAGCGGCGGCGATCACCGCTCCGCCATATCTACCGCAGCCAAGCACGAATACAGTACTACTCAACCTAGCTTTCGCTTTCTCGCTTTCGACTCGTCTTGTTACTCACTTCATCTACACAACAAAGCACAGCAAACATGTCTGACCCAACGATCAAAGGCCTGCCGCCACCCCCAACGACCTACGATGGATCCGGTTTCCGTATCGCTATCGTCCACGCGAGGTGGAATGACGCCGTCATCAAGGCTCTCGTTGATGGAACTGTGAACAAGCTGAAGGCGCAGGGTGTGAAAGAGGAGAATATCGTCATCAAGACTGTCCCAGGCAGTTACGAGCTGCCTTTCGCAACGCAGAAGTGAGTAGCCTTCCGTCTTAGCGATCATGGCGATATAGTCTATGGCTATTATTGACAACTGTATGTCACCGCTCGCCGTACAGACTCATCGAAGCGGGCAAGACGCAGTCCTCCAACGCCGCCCCGTCCATGCTACAAAGCACGACCAACCTCCTCTCCCTGATCGACACACCCGCCACATCCAGCCCGACATCCAGCACCGGCCCCAAGCCTCCCAGCGCCCCAGGAGCGTCCACGGCGCCGTTCGACGCTGTGATCTCCATTGGATGCTTGATCAAGGGCTCAACAATGCACTTCGAGTACATCTGCGATGCGGTCACCAAGGGCCTTATGCGCGTCCAACTCGATACCGGCACACCGGTCATCTTTGGCGTTCTTACCGCTTTGACCGACGATCAGGCATTGGACCGAGCGGGTATTGGAAGGACGGACAAGGGCAAAGGACACAGTGAGTCGGCATACAGCTATCTCGCACGACTCAAAGGATAGACTTCAGCTGACGGTCAAAAACTCTCTGCAGACCACGGAGAGGACTGGGCACTGGCCGCGGTCGAGCTCGCGGCACTGACCAAAGATTGGTCGAAGGGCGTCTTGTAAGATGGCTTCTGTAGGCGCAATCATAGACGAAGAAGAGCACAAATGCATATATTGAGTGACTGGACACATGGACTGACATGACTGCTTACTTTGTTATTACATAGTCCATGTTTGAGCGGCATGTGGCGCTGTTACTACAGTACTGATGAAGGTGTACGCGACGCGAATTGTGTCGCGCATGTCTCGACTCACAAGCTACTCAATAGACGGTGAAACCATTTGAATGGTCGTCTGTCTCCACCAATCGAGAATATCATTGCGGGGTGACACTGCCTCGTACTGTCTCACCACTGTGCATCTGACTGTATTGCAATGTATATGCCATATGAGATCGGGCACGCGCTGATCCACCTTGCACATTCGATACTCGTTCAGCACGAGTGATCGTGTGACTCGGCCCTCCTCCCCAGCTATATATACGCTTGTCAGCAGATCCGCAGGTCCGCAGCACCCCACAACCCACTTCCACAGCAAATTGCTTCTACCACGCTTACGATCACGCTCATTCTACAACGACAGTCTTTACAATCATGTTTCCTATTGCCAAGCTGCTCCCGGGCGGAGCGCGCATCACTGTAAGTCCACCAGCAATCCATATCTCTGCCAATCCTGAATTGTGCTGACGACTGCAATACCGGATACAGCTCTTCTCCAGCTTCACCGGTATCCTCGCATTCTACCATTCTCTCGCTTCTGAACCAGACTATCTCGTTTCCGTCGCTTCCCTGAGCGCCGCATCCATGGTCATGTACACTTCCATGAGCTGCGCTTTGCTCATTGATTCGATAACAGGGTGAGCGAGTTCTTCATCATGATTAGCGGATCGAGCAATAGGCTGACAAGAGGCACTTGGCTTTCAGACGCAACGAAAGAGTTCTGACTGGGAGCAAGCGGCCTTCGTGGACGAGCAAGGCGGACTTGCAGCTTGGGCTCACTGTGGCTCAGTGCACTCTCTGGCTTGGTGAGTCACTCATTACATTGACTGTAGCTGACAGTTTAGCGTACATTGGTGTATTCGTGGCCGACCTTTACGCCGAGTACTCTCATGGCTCGTCGCTGAATTGCCCTTCTGCTCGATGCGGCAACTACTTCTTCGCCTTGTCATTCGGATACATCCAATTCTTCCTCGTCTTCGTCCAGTTGATAGCGTTCGCACTGGTCGTCATCGAGATCAAGGCGTCGCCTCGACGGGTCATCTCTGATCGGTCGTTGAGCCAGCTCCTGGCAAAACGGATGGACGAGCTCGTGCAACTGCGCGAAGAGGCGAAACGGGTTCGGGCGGAGAGCGTCTACGGCGTCAATCGACCCCGAGCAAGCAGTCTCGGTTCGACCGCGGGCGGAGTGGGCGGGATGACTGGAGCGAGCGAGATGCTTCGTGTCGGAGAACATATCACATTCACACTGACCCCCGGCTCTCCCGAGGGCGCGCGGCGACGCACGCGGACAATCTCTGTAGAATCGGGTCTAGGCAAGATCAGGCCGGACGAAGCCAAGCTGTGCGTCCGGGGTCGGGTCGCGACACCAACACCAACACCAACAATGGACGTGCCGTCAGGCGACATGAGCATGGAGCTGCAGCGCATCCGCGCTGGATATACCAGTCAAGTGGAGAATGGGCGATACCCTCTTCCCGGATACTCGGACGGCGTTTCGACGCCCAAAAGCCAGAGCCAGAGCCAGAATCGTGGTCGACACGTCGCGGTCCGCTTCGATATCTTCGACGAGGACGAGGAGCTGCAATTCGGCACAGGTGCAGGAGCAGGAACACCGATCACCTCTTCGTCATCAATATCGCATGATTACTTTGCCCGCAGACCAAGTGGTGGTTCCGCTTCCGCTTCTGGTTTCGGTTCCGGCAGAACGCTCTACCCATTCATCATGGATACCCCGCCTCAGAATCCGGGACTGGCGTACTCGCCCACTTCCTCGGTCGATAGTCCGGGACTAGACGAGCTGCCAGCTCAAAGTGAGAAAGCACCCCTGCGTGAGCCGCGATCATCGAGGAAGGGCGGGTCGCCAAGACGAAATAGGCCAATCCTCTTTGACGCCAGGGATGTGGAGTCACTTAGTTGAACAAGAATCCATGACACGATCGGCGTGTAGAGCTCTTCTCTTTCAGGACTAGTTCTTCTCAGTGCATGACGCTCCTTGCTGCTGCCGCAGTGCGATATGTATACTTGTCTTAGCCATGACAACCTGATACAAAGCTTGGCCCGACGCCGCGGTGAAAGCTAATATCCCATCAGTCGCGTCTCCTATGCCTAAGGCACGGCGTTTCGGACATTCGGATAAGTGGCAGCCGTGCTGAGCTCGACTTACCACTCAGGCGTGAATGTCTGTCCACTTTGAGACAAGCATGCATTTCATACAAGCTGCAAGCGCGACAGTACTGTCTCTATGCATGTTGTAATGGTCACAGTGGTGCAGCATGCATTGTCGGTTGTCTGAGCAGAAAGAGGCGATGTCCACATACTGTAAAGATTACATAACATTGAGGGAGACGCCTAATTAACGATTAGATTCCACCCCATACGCGGTGTCCCCACGCCTAAATGAGTCATGCAGCAAGTAACATGACCACCAAGCCTCCTACGAGTACAACCAACCTCTACCTCATTCTTACAACAGTGCTGGCAACACGTATCGTCTGCTCTACTTCACCTTTGTTTCGAGCATACATCGCACGCTACACACCGCGCTGCAGCGATCCACTGAACTCGCGATTGAGAGGAAAGGAAAGAGAAGACCTTTGGACAGGGCGGATTGGTCTCGGGGACAGGTGTCAGCTCAACTTTGTTCGTCCGCCGCGCGAACCAGCATACCAAAGCGGCAAAGGAGTGATCAACCGCGACACGTCTCGCCCTTATTCTGGATAGCTACCCACCATGTCGTCGCCTTCGAGGAACGGACATGGCGTGTGGAGCTTGATCAATGGTAACGGGGACAGAAGGGGGTCAGTGGAATATCAACAACAACCCGTCGCATCATCTTCGCGACGACCGTCGACTGCCTCCATACACAATTCCCCATCGTCGACATCATCGCGTCGTCGAGATGATGGACCATCTACATCCCGGCTTCCCAGAATAACCACGTCGCATGCGCGGCAGGACAGCGATGGAGAGGATGGACTGGGGGTAGGAAGCGGGAGCGGACCTCGGAGTGCGCCTGCCGCTGGACCGCTTCGGCCGCCTCCAAACGGCAACCTACCCCTTCGCTCCTCTTCTTCCCCGGATCCTTGGCTCTCGCATCCTATCTCCCAACAGAGCTCACCCACCACTTCTCCAATCGAGCATCGCCCAAATCTCGCTTCATCACCTTTTGACCGCCGCCCACCTTCTCGAGCCCTCCCAGACCCAGAGAGGGATCGTACCATCACCCCTCAAGCCTCTAATAATTCATTAGCTAGTCAATCCACTCCGACGCAAGATACAAACGGGGCAAGCGGACCAGGTACGTTACAATGGCCTCAACCGCGTACCGCGCCTCGACGCGACGGTACTTCTTGTGGTCAATGCGGTCAGACCGTACATGGTCAATTCGTCAGGGCTATGGGCAAGGTGTACCACCTCAACTGCTTTCGATGCAAGGTGCGTCTCCATTTCCTTGACTTGCTTCGTTAGACCCCATATGCTGATTACGGGTGAGCAGGATTGCAACAAGGTTGTAGCGCAAAAGTTCTTCCCTGTAGAAGACGGAGATGGCATATACCCTCTGTGCGAGAGGGACTATTTCGCCCGCCTCGACCTGATTTGCGCAAAGTGTGATCAAGCATTACGAGCGAGCTATATCACTGCGTGTGGTGAGTAACCCCTCGTGGCTATGTGGAGACAATTCTGACATTGCCTAGGCAATAAATACCACGTCGAGCATTTCACTTGCTCTGAATGCGACGTTCTCTTTGGCCCCAATGATTCGTACTATGAGCATGGCGGCAAAGTCTGTGAGTACACTTATAACGATCGACCAAGTCGGCAGCGCTAATATCGTAATAGATTGCCATTATCACTACTCTACTCAGTTCGCAGTCAAATGCGTTGGATGCGAGAGCGCTATCCTCAAACAGTTTGTGGAGATGAACAGGAACGGACGGAATGAATGTTGGCATCCTGAGTGTTACATGATTTCGAAGGTGAGTTGCCGGCGTCTGTGACTGCGCTAACGTCAGTTCTGGAACGTCCGGCTTGCCTCTAAAACATTCAATACCCCGGCGAGTTCGGCAGTCTCGTCGACAGTATCCCTTCTTGAGATGTCGTCAGCCACGGCGCCAGGCGCGCCTCTCACCATAGCATCCGCGGCCACTGTGCCCACTCCCAGTCCTGGATCAGACATGGGATTATCACCGAGCGAGCTGAAGGACAGACAAGAAGCGATGGAGATGAAAGTGCAGCAAATATGGCATGTGCTTTCAGGCTACGAGGAGAGCTCGGCAGCTCTTATCGGCGAAATGCTGCGTGCGGTCAATGACAGACGGCTGCTTGATATCATTCTGCTGGCAGAGCGTTTCATCTTGCATGTCGAGACGTTATTTGCGGTCATCGACGATCTGGAGGCGCAGTTCACCACGGCGGGAGCAAAAGGTGAGTTTTGGAAGCTATTGAAGTCGCTAATCATCTAGGTATGGCGCATTCTCGTGAGGCCAAGCAATTGTGCCGCAAACTCGTCAACCTATTCTCCACGATGTCCCAAATATCCCCGCAAGGCGGTCCGGCGCCTAACAATACCGAGCTATTCACTTTGATCACCCAACTCGCGCACTATCTGAAAATCCTGATACGTATCGCTCTTACGGCTTCGATCAAGCTTGAACGAGACCATGGGAACACCACAGCGATGCCGACCTGCCTTGCTCGGCTCAACCTGCTAGCGATGGATGGCGGTGACCCAACAGTCACAAAGCGTGGTGCGGTGGCCGAGATACCAATTCCAAAGCCGTCCATCCGCGCGGACGACAGGGATGGAGGGGCGTCGGCTGGAGACGAAGAACAGTTGAAACGGAGTATCGATGCATTGACGAGGCAGCCGCAAGGTTTCATCTCCAGTACACAAGGTATCGCCTACGGTTACCGGAGCTTAGCAGTGAGTTTACCTTGTTATGAGTGTCGCTGACTATCAGCCCGAAATCACCGGCGAGACAACGCTTCGAGGACCTCAAGAAGAGAACTTCATCCCTCCGGAAGGCTGCGCACATTGCAGGTCGGCGATCGAGGAAGACTGCGTTCGTCTTGGCATGTTCAACCGATGGCATTCGGCGTGTGTCATCTGCATTGTCTGCGGAGAAAAATCCATCTTGCCACCAAGAGAGGATACGGACGATGGATCATCACATTCCCATGGCGACAACCCGTCTGCGGTCAAAGCTCTTATCCGTCGACCTCCTGCTCGAGTCGATTTCTTCTGGTTCGAGCCTATAGACCGGGTCCCGGACAGGATCTTCTGCGGCACACATCAGACGCCCATATCGAAACAAGGGTTCCAATCAGTCTCTCGGCTTGAACAATATGCTTTCCTTCTGCACATAGCGCTTCGTCGGTTATACGTTCATTTCCGGATACATCATGATTTGGAAAGTGGTGAGTAACAATGCTGCTTCCTGTGAGCCAACGCTGACTCTGTCTTAGTGCGCGGTCATTCGAGCTCTGAGCACGAGGTCAAACGCGTTAAATCCGTTACACTTGATCGCAAGCTCTCTTCTACCGCTCGTCTTCCCCAGAGGTCCATGGTCATCGAAAGCCCCGCTGGACGAATGGCTGATGCCAACGGACAAGTCGTCTCCGCACGTACCGAACCCGCAACATTACAAGTGCCCGACAGTTCTCCTCTGGAAGTCAATCCTGATGACACGTCGGGATCTGCGACTGTAGACTTCATCCGACCGCACTTTGCGCGAAACAACACTTCGGTAATGATCATCAACGAGAATACGGAAGAAGATCCAAACGACATGTCCTTACCGTCCATAATCCAAGAAGACGACGCGATCACTCTTGGCGATATACCAATGCTGGCGGATCCCGCGAGAGAGAGACGACCGGACGGACAGATATTCCTGTGCGATCTCAACCCTCTCCAGACGCTCATCATCAAGCACTTTGCTCTGCTCCAGCTTCAAAAGACTGGTCTGGGTCATCTGATCGAGCTGGATGAGGTGCTGGAGCTGCTCGAAGTGAGGAAATCACAATGGTGGAATAAGATCTTCAAGGGAAACGTCAAGAAGGACCAGAAGAAGAAAGGCGAGCTCTACTCCGAGCGGCTTTGACTGACAATCAGGTGTATTTGGGGTACCCATCGAAATCCTGGTGGAGCGGACTGGGTCCGACTCGCAGCAGGGCGCTTCGAACACGCTACTTCGCGTCCCCGAGTTTATCGAAGACATCATCTTGACCATGCGGCAAATGGGTGAGCTGTTTTTTGGCAAGATGTGCGATCACAGCTGACGCTTGCTGTAGATATGGCTGTTGAGGGCATCTTCCGGAAGAATGGAAATATCAGGCGGCTTCAACAGGTTTCCGAAGCGCTCGACAAGGACTCTACGACCGTGAACTTATCGGAGGAGAATCCCGTGCAGCTTGCGGCGTTGCTCAAGCGGTTCTTGCGAGAATTGCCCGATCCCCTTCTCACCTTTCGCTTGCACAAGCTATTCTGTGCAGCTGCCTGTGAGTACTCGATCAATGAGACCATCTTCCTTCCAGCTATTTGATATATGCTGATGCCAATCACAGCGTTGCAAATCCCTGAGGAGCGACGACGATGCTTGCATCTCCTTGTCGTGTTATTACCGAAATACAACCGGGACACGATGGAAGTGCTCTTCGTCTTCCTCAAATGGGTCGCGTCATTCTCGTACAGAGATGAAGAGACCGGTTCTCGAATGGACATTGCCAACCTCGCGACGGTCATCTGTCCTTCCATCCTGTACGCGAAGGGTGCCAATGCTGCACGAGACGAGAGCTTCATCGCTATTCAGGCGGTACAGGAGTTGATGGAGAATCAAGACGAGTACTTCTTCGTTCCCCCCGAATTGCTATTTGTCATCAACGAGAACATTTACTCGATATTCACCAAGGAGCTGGATCTGCCGCCGAAGGAGATCCATCGACACTGCTCGAAGTACATGCAGGCGAGAGGCGCTGCTCTTCCCCCCGTTGCGCAGCGACATGCCATGGGCATGGGTATGGGATTGCCGCCATCCACCTCGACTTCAATCCAGCAGATTCGAGATCGACCTAGTGATTCACGCTTGAACGCCCATCGCTCCGACGGGAATATCGCCAGTGGTGGAACGAACAACATGATCGTCCCGATGGATCCGGCGTCGACTTATCGGCCACCACCAGCTCCTGGCTCTAACGCGGCACATAGCCGTCCGACTAGCTGGATCCAGCACCAGACCGCCTCTTCGCGCGGCTCACAACAATCCCTCCATCAGACTCTCAATTCCGCTAGCCCCTCGACGAACGCTGCGCCATGGAGACCCGCTGGCGGTCCGTTCCAGGGCGGCGCAGTAAGCGCCAATGGTTCCAGGAACTCTTCTCGAGGTTCGGCACCGTCGTCACCTGGTCCAGGGGAAGATAGGGAGAGGCGCTCTTTCCAAATGGACAGGGAGAGATCTTGGACACCGGATCAGCCGTCTCAGACACAGCACAACATCCACCCCTTGGCTCATTCTCAACGGTAGTGGTAGTCAGTACGCAGTAACCCACACTGCACTGCTACCAAAGAGGGCAGAACGATATCATACTTCTCGAATCATGACCCACCCAATCACTTACGCTTGCTAATATGATACGCGATACGACAACGACGACGACGAGACAGACCGATGGACTGGATTGATATGGACAGCAAGGGCAAGGTATCATGGACACTTTCTCATCTTCTTGTTCCTGTGATTGTTCTTGTTTCCAATAACGAGGTATCCTTTTACGAGTACTTGTTCTTGTTTTTATGACACGAGGGGATCTAGCAGGTACACGGGTACACAGATAGGTACGAGCACTGCGCTGCGCCGCGCTGCACCGTGCTTGTCGAGATAGGCCACGAGCATATGCATGATTTGCATAGTCGAATACACTTCTGACACAACGGTGATGATAATGATGCTATTGAGCCAGATACAACGTATAGAAACAAGAGTGCTGATTGTGTTGATCGTACTGATCGTACTCATCTATTCTCGCCGAAATCGACCGCAGCGATGATCCACACCGTGTCATATTCGACCGGCACTCCTGTCCCTAGCATAGTTCCGACTTCGTCCCCTGATCCTGATGTGACTTGGGAATCGACCCAGCCCAGCCCCTCACTCAGCACGCAATCTGTCAGAGCCGTCCTGACGCGAACGTCCTGCCAGCCAGTCTGTCTTCTTACGGATTGCCGAGTAACGAGACCGCCTGAAGTCGCTGCTAGCGCGAGTAAGGTTGTTTGATCCGTATTCAGTTCTCGCGGGATGGTTCGGATATATATTGCTTCGTCCGTCGAAAAGCGCCTTGACGAAGAGAAGCGGGATGGTGCGGAATTGGTCTTGGTCGAGGATGTGGGAGTGGAATTGGAGTCCGAAGCTCGGTGGACGGTGTAGCCCGCTTTGAGCGGACGGAGTAGATCCAGCGCTCGTAGTATGTCCTCTGGAGTCACCGTGCTTCCCTCTGTGACAGCTTGCTTCCCGCTATCCACCTTTGTCAGGCTTACAGCGCTCGTGGTTGAGACCGTAGCGCCGCGCCGCACTTCGCCCCTGCGCAACCTACCCACCCGCCTGATCAAATCGCGCATCTCGATCACACCGCCATTCTGCGCCCGGGTGGAGACACAGACATCGACCACCTGCACCGCCAAATCGTACTCCCACTCTCCCAAACCGAGTATATCGCCCCAGAAGCCTTTACTCCCTCTAGATGAGGACGCGTTCCCAGAGCCGGAGCCAGAGCCAGCGAGGGGATCGACGCCTATGGCCGCGCACATTTTCTGGAACTGATGGCGGAATGCGGGATCTTTACGGATATCATCGCGATGTTGTGATGCGAAAGTGATCAGCGCTGCGCGGAACGTCTCCAGCGAGCTTTGCAGTGTCGTTAATTGGTTGTTCAGCACCGAGGACGATAGGGAGGAGTAGGATGTCGTCGTTGTTGTGTGTCGCGACAAAGCTGAGATTCCAGCGCCTTTCCGCATGCTTGTAGTGGGTCGAGTGCAGTTATCGAGCAAGAAGTAGTTGCGTGTATGCGTGTGAATACAGAGTTGGTGTGATACAGTGAGTGAGATAGATAGCCCATAGCTTCTGGTCGAGAGATTGACCGATCAGCAGCGTGGCCCCGCATTCGGACTAGTCAAACACATTCATCGGATCTCAATCTTCGGTGACCACACTTTTTCTTCAACATACATTATCGATCTTAAGCTCTTCACCCACGTTGTCCGCATAGCGAAAAGCGATGCTCGCTCGCCCAGCTACGGTGTTACGGTGCGGTTGCAGATGTGCTCGGCCATCGTCGAAAGTGGTCATAGCGCATCGACGGCGAATCACCTCGTCCTCTGGGGAAAAAGGGGCCGAAGCAAGCGATGATCCGTCCATCCTCCTTCGCGAGGTTATGCGCAACGTCGCGCAGGTGAGGTGATCTACAGCGTAGATCTGGCTAGAGGCTGACTCTTTCACGTTTATCTTTTCATGCCCTTGCTCCCTTTGCTCCGTGGTGGTCCTTCATCGTCAATTTTCTTACTTGACACCGCTACGACACCGTGACTTAGCCAGTCGCAATAGCCGTAGCACCTACCCCGTCCTGGTCTGTACCTATACCGCACAAACGCAACGACAACGGGAATGAGAACGAGGCGAAATACCACGGCGCGACCCTCACCTCGTTCACTTCACTCACACTCTACCCGTATCCGCTAGTCGCCTTTTCACTGCGATTACCCTCTCGCATGGCAGATTGCTTACGGCCGCCGCCGCCGTCACCCTCAATATCAAGCTCTACTACCAGTGCCGAACAAGTCGTAGAACGACCATCAACAGAGGCCGCGAGTACGACCCCCTCGTTGCCGCCTTTACCGTGGCCTTTGTCCGAATTGCCCAAACCCGACCCACCACCTTGGCTCGTCGACGTATTCTCCAATCTGCCCAATCCTCTTGCACCGACCGCCTCTTCTGCACCATCCTCTCCTTCCTCTCCATCCTCTTCCCCACCGACGTCATCGACGTCATTACCCACGCCATCATCGCCTCACACAGCTCTCACCATCTCCCTCCTCTCCACCGCGAATGAAGCCATGGCAGACTCCCTCTCGCAACCAGGAGCAGATTACTCGGCTTTGTTCTCGTGTACGGATACATGGCAGTTCGATTCTGCCGTTAACGATCATCCGCCGTCTTTGGTCGGTAGCGTGGGGAGTCTGAGATGTCAGGTGGTCGGATCTATGCCTTTGCGAGATATAGGGTCTGGCTCAACTCATCATATTAGTCCACCGAGTGCAAGCTCGGGAGTCGAGGAGGAAGAACGAGAAGGACAAGGCGCTATCGATCATCCGTCGCTCTCTGCTCCAATGTTAAAACCAACATCGCCCATCAATCCCCATGCCCAAGGCAGCGAGCTGTTCATCTGCCGTGTCGTGGGTGTTGGCATTGGCGATCCCGACGCTGCGCCGTTAATGCACTGGCGCCGAAAGTACGTCAGCGTCAAGGAGTAGACGAGCTGCCATCTGGCCACGGTGGATCGGCGTGAGGAATAGAGCTAGAGTCAAATGGACAGCTATCATCCAGTCCTATGGGTCTCGGACACATTAGCGTGATGTGGATCCCTCAGCGTACCAAATTTTATATAATGACATATAATATCTAAGACGCTGGATCAAGATACATGTTGCGTGGATGTATTTGCAACTAAACGCTAGAATAGATAGCTATCAGAAAGCAAATCGTGTGTGGTGTTGTTCGTCTACAAGTTCGTGTCCGTGTTCGTTAAATGTCGTGAAGCCCTCTGATACCTCTGACGCTGGCCCAAATCTCTCTCGTGTAATTGGAGATTTGGCAACTATCCTACCCCCTCATCACCCGACCAGTCTCGATGCCCCAGAAGAGCCAAGCGGAAGTGACCAACAGCAAACTCCCCACTTTCCAGCCTACCTTCCGAGCTACTTTATCCCAATCCCACTTCCGCCCATAGGTGAACGTCTCCCAGGCGGTGAGACCCTCAGGGACGATCGGCGGTCCGGGAGCTATACTTTTCGAGATCGTGTTGGGCGATCGTTTCCTTGTGCTCGAATTGTTCGGAGTCAGATCGCCTCCTCCTCCAGCAGTGACAGCAGAGCTGGACGGCTCGACAGCGACGACGTTGCTCGTCACCCACATCTGCACCGTGCGGCTCCAGCCTGTTGTCACGCCAATCACGACCCACGCCAATAATGGTCGTTGAGCACCAAGGAACCAAAGGGTGACGTACGTCGCTGGCCAGCAAAGACATTGTAGGGAGACTAGTCGAGTAATGGTAGATGGAAGCGAGTAATATGATCGCCAGCGGTGCGTAAGACCTGTGGTGAGGTGGAAGCAGAAATGCGCAGTGCATGCCGCCTAGCGCCATAAGGTGTCAGCTGTGTTGGCAGACCACGCCTCTTTTGCCAGCTCACCCATGCGATGGACAAGACCATATCGCCCCGCGATACTTCCTGCCAAGTGCCCACTAGCATCCTGTCGCCCTGCACGAGCCTCTCTAATGCCTCGGTGCTTAGATCCACGCCCCATGGCCATACGTCGTGCCATAAGCCGCCTGTGAACAGCGCTTGAAGGAGGACACAAATGCCCCAAAGAGATGGGACTACAGCTAGTAATCTGAGTGAGAGCAGGGAAGAGCGCTGCAAGATCCGTTCGATATAAGCGAGAGGCAGTGGTTCGACGCTGCTCGCGACGGGCTCATCTGTTGTACCGAGCGATAGTCCAAGCCCCGTCACACCCGCTGACGGACTTGCTTTTGGCTTGTCCTGCGGAAAGCGTTGACGGAGGAGTTGTGATCGAGTGCGTCTCGGGCTGAAAGTCAGACTGCCGCTAGATGGAGAATCGGTGCTTTCGTAATCATCGTCTGCGTCTTCGCTGCCTGTCATAGCTGTGACAGCCGTCACAGACCGGGGCAAGCCGAAAGACATGTGTGCTCTGGGCGAACTGTCGGGAGAAGACGACGAGAAACTCGACTTCGAATTGATGGGGGACATGACTGGGATGTTCAGTACGCTTGACCGGGGTGACGGGGATTTGCGCCAGCTTGAGAGGGAAGTACTGGACTTCGAGCGTGATTGTGAGCGGGGCGAAGGACCGGGACCTGGGCCTGCCGGAAGCCACGCTTCGGATGGCGGGGACGAAGAAGATTGCGTGAGCGGTAGAGGCGACCGGGAAGGGGGGGTCTTGCTCTTGCCCCAAGACGGACGCCTGGTCGCGCTGGATACCGAAGCCCTTCTGTCCTCTCCCGCTTGACTCTGATTCGGGGTTTGACCCTTAGATACTTCGTCCGCCCATCCTTCCGTCCTCTTACTTCGGAGTACAGTGAGGTCCGGCTGACTAAGGGATTGCTTGTATCTCGCATTACCTCCCACTCCGCTCCCACTACCACTTCCACTCGCACTTGCGTTTGCACTAGCGCTTGCGCTCGCTCCTATGCCAGACCCCGGTTTGACGGTGGTATCAGAATCGAAAGCGGAATCATCCGACATCATCCCAGAAGTGTGTCGGGCGGCCTGCATAGACTGGCGAGGTCGAGTGCGTAATTGCGGTTGTGGTTTGCTGGAGGAAGCGTTGTCGGAGGAATTGGACGAGAAGAAGAACGGTCGAATGGCCGGTGCTTGCGCGAGAGCAGTGAATGGCAGCGGATGAGTTTGACTTGCGCTATGCGAGAGATAGGTGGGGGTCCTGCGTGGTGATTCTTGCGGCGCCTGACCACGAGTGGCCTGAGCTGGATGGTCCGGGTCAAGCTGGAGGGCCGATATACTTGACGACGATGGGACCCCTGCGTCACCATTGGTACTGGGGGTAAGAGAGAGTCGACCACTAGGGCTGACCGGCGCAGATCTGGAGCTGGGATCGGCACCGAAATACCCTCCGCGTCCTCCTCCTCCTCCTGCAGACGCAGACATGACAGTATTAGACCTCTGTCTCGGAGATAGCAGTGGACTAATCATAGGTCCGGGATTGGAGGTATTATCGCTGGAGGCTGCGCCGGATTTCGATCCAGCATATCGAGTGCCAGCGTTATTGTATGCAGGCGAGGCGCTTGACGAGCTCGAGGCGAGTTGCTGCTGTTGTTGCTGCTGTTGCTGTTGTTGGCGATATCGCTGATGCTGTTCGAGATGCTGCGACGGCGGAGCCGAGGTAGACATCGTTATCATATTGCGATAGAGCTACCAAGCGAGAATCCGCTCTGCTGCTTTACCAGCACATCGTTCCGAAGCATGCGCAAAATTTCGGTCGAGCGCTGCGCTTAAAACAGTGCGATTTTGCAGAAGGTCGAACCGTAAGAGACATGCACAGAAGAGAGAAAGTGAGTTGAGAGTGTACAAAGTCAATGGATATCAAAGAGTATGAATTAGGTGAATTAGGTGCAGGATTACTACAAGCGAATCAACGGGAATCAATACGACATTCAACTTGACAGAGAGTTCATACACGTGACTTGGCCATCTCTCATTGTTGACAACAACGATGACAACGATGACAACGATAACAACGATACCGACAACCGCGAAGGACATGATCATGCTTCAATATACATAGGACCTGCTCCTTCAACCCTGCAATCCTTCGATATGTACACGCACTCCAAGGACCTCCGATCAATCAACAGTGCCTCGTCAACCCTTGAAACGTTTACCCCTCCGGTGCTCAAACCCTCTCATATAAATACAGGTACGCCAACGAGCGCATCTCCTCTCCGCCCCTCTCGGGCGCTTTAGCAACCTTCTCATCGTTGTATAACACCCATTCGTCCTCGCCGTCGGCAGCTGCTTCACCAGGGCTGAATGTCAGACCAGCTTGGGGCTGGCGTATAGTGGAAACGTAGTGTCCTGAATGGACCGAAGGTCCCTTGTGCGATATGAAAGCTTTCAGTCGGTAATTTGCCAGCAGAGTCGGCGAACCACCGACGTCAGGCGGAGCGGAGGAGCTCGAAGACGTTGCGACAGGAGCTGGCGCAGAGTCTTCGCCCATGTCATCGGGATGGGAGAAAAGCCACTCTATAGCTCGTTCGGGGTTGCCATCCTATATAGCAGGCAATTAGCCGCAGCATTCTGGCAAGCAGCAGCATAACCTACGCTCTCTCTTAATGCTTTTCGGGCTTGTTGCGAGGTGAAGCCCATATCAGCCAGCATGGCAACCTGTTCCGCAGACGGTTCAGGCCCCGCTGCACCCGCTGCAACACTTTGAGGCTGGATGGGCGAGTCGATGTCTGTCCTCCGAGTCAGCCACGTGCGATGTGGATACTGACCAGACTTACCGGCATCTTCCATGTGCTCGAACAGCCACTGCATAGCCATCTCCGCGTCGCTGTTGCCAGTAGCAAGTAGGGCCTTCTGACATCGGATAGTAGGGAAACCCATCGCCTCGAGTTGCGACATGGCAGTCGCATCAAAGTCAGGAAGTGATGACGCTGTGTTTGTCAGCCCCGTCGTAGTGAGCTGGACTCACCGGATGGAGGAGATACATCCAGCTCAATCTCTCCTGCTTGTAGACCTTTCCCTAAGTACTCGTCGAGGGACAGGGTTTCAGGGACCTGAACGGGAATCTCTGGAGTTCTCGTTAGACATGCTTCTCAACAGAGCACAATACCTACCCAATTTTGTCGGCATCCAATTGACCAGTTGGAACTTCTTGATGTGAAAGACCAAAAGATCTGGGAAAGTCTTGAACCGGGTCGATCTGGATAAGCGGTCAGCTGCCACCCACAGCTGGTTGGCCATCCAGCTAACTCACTTGTATGCTGTTTGCTTCGAGCCGCAATGAGAGCAAGCATAATCTGGGATCTCCTCCTGGCCACAGAGCGATTCGATGCACGACTCCAGCTTGACCTCCTGCCAGATCTTCTTTCCATCCTCCGTAACGCCCAGATCCACCGCTTCTATCGGTAAGCTCGCCAAATCTACCGCTTCGACTTGAAGACCGACTCTTCCACATCCACCACACTGCAACCTCTGCTCCATGCCGAATCGTGTGATATTTGTTGCCTCGAGGCTTTCATCTCGTCCCTGCCGCTTCGCTTCTAGACGTAATTGCGTCAAGAGATGCTGCAAGAACTCCTCTGAATCCTGTTGGCGCATGGTAGAGAACTCTTCGTGTCCTTTGCCTATAAGAGCTTTGAATTGACTTGGTCGTATACCGTCCTGGAACTTGGGCAGCTCTGCGGTGCCATCGAA
Source organism: Cryptococcus sp. GC_Crypt_5 (assembly GCA_026538355.1). Classification (NCBI taxonomy): domain Eukaryota; kingdom Fungi; phylum Basidiomycota; class Tremellomycetes; order Tremellales; family Cryptococcaceae; genus Cryptococcus; species Cryptococcus sp. GC_Crypt_5. The sequence continues at coordinate 22,989 of JALPBZ010000009.1, forward strand.
GTCTGTAGTTGCAACGGGAGGAGCAGTAGCGCGATGGGCATATCGCCCAGAGACCAGGCCGTCACCCAGTTTGAGCATTTGACACTCTATACAAGAGGCAGGCAACGGGTTGTCACATGTCTGGAGATGGGTGATCGCTACGTCCGAATAGTAGCGAGAGCGGAAAGCGGGAAGAGAGAAAAGCGCCTGCAATACTGAGGCCATGTAGCAACTGGACTGTCAGCGACCTCAATACACTGTGAATCTCACCTGTTGCCAAGGTTCTTCAGGCCAGTCAATCCCTGGCCAAAGACTGGCTGCAACTCCTTTCCATCATCCCCGATCATGGAGAAGTCGAATTTGAGGTTGTGTTCGAGTTGCTTTACGACCGTTAGCTGAAGTGTGAAGTCGACTGAAGTCCACTCACCAGTTCGGTCATTGATTTCTCGGTCTTCGTTTGTCCTAGCACCTCAATGCCGAATGTCGACAGGTGGGTGGCCAGTTCTGGATCGAGCTTTGCATCGTCACAAGAATAACAGTAGATATCTACTCGGAGTCAGCTTCACGCCGATCAGTCAGTTTTGCGGAAGCTCACCTGCTGTGCCTTCCGGCGTGATGGTGCCCAGCTTGACTCCCAGCGCGTGACCCGTCTCCTGGAAGTGTTTCAGAGCATGACCATTGCCACCAATACCGCCGAATTGCTGCCGTCCACAATTTGCTAGACCACATGTGAGACATAACCAGAGGTTCGATGTGAGGTCGCACGAGGAGCATTGGGAGGGTACTAAGGGATTTAATCAGCCTGCATACAAATGACTTGTCTTAGAATCCCCTGTACGCACCTTGGCCAGGAATGATCAGAGGCTCTTGCTGTATTGTCAGAGTGTGTTCACAAGCCAGAATCTCCTCTTCCCATGCTTTGACCTCTGACTGTTGTGCGGAGGACATGGCATTCATCACCCCGTTAACGGCGGCTGTGACCTAGTCTAGATCTCAGCTTATCTCTAGGTCGGTCATGTGATGAAGTACTCACCTTTTCATCTTCAGAGTGAATGACCTCGCCGATGTTCGAGCAGGCAAAACAACGAAGGGAAGTACTGTAATTGTACAGCTCCTCGTCTCGAGGGGCTGAGATGGCCAACTTCTTCAATGGTGGTTCTGCCGAGTCCTGTATGCACGTGAATAAGTGAGCTAATTTCCTCGTGCTATATGCACGAGCTCACCCTCTTCTTCGCTTCTTTTCTAGTACGCTTCACGACCACACCCAACGCATGACCCGTCTTCTCAAAGTGAAGGTGGGCGTGTCGCCTTCCCTCACCAAAGCACCCGCCGTTGAAGCATTGCAGACAAACCAGAACGCCTTCTGGGTCATCCTGACAATACGAGCTTATCAGCTAACGCCTTCTTAGTACATAGTGGCCGGATGGGCGGCGCAGCTCACCTGGCTGTCAAAGCATAGCGTACACTCTTCCCTATTGACGAACAGGTATCAGAACGATCGTCAGTCAAAGTGACTGATTATGTCAGCAAGAGCGACGCACCTGTGGACCTGCTGCGAAGGGCTAGGAGGTTTGAGCGAGCCCGCAACTGCGCTGATGTGACTGCAGCTCATGACGACGATTCCGCAACGGGTGGCAACAAGGTGGACAGGAAGAGGACAAAGTAAGATGTGTTATGCTAATAGTCGCTTTACACGTCTCCGTCTCCGCACTGACCCCACAATTGACAAGTTGAACCCAAATAAATGCCTTTCCACGATTGCTCTCCTTTCGCTTCTGACCACCTATGCAAGCTTGGTAGTTCTCGGAAGCGTCTGAGGAGCGTGTTGGCTCGGACGATGGGTCTTTCAATGCTTCTCGTCGGGCTGCAGGTCAAAAGGACAAATTAGCTGTCTCCAGACGCAAAAACGAGCGCAGGGAACGCAGCAGAGGCTTTCCAAAAAGGAATTGAAGAAGGTGGGATTCGAACCCACGCGCGTTAGCATGCCGGATAAGTTCAGTAGATCTCTACCTGAACGACACTCCATAACCACTCGGACACTTCTCCAACGGTGTACGGGATCACGCTGCCTCTGGCGAGTAGGATCGTTCGTTTTCCGAGCCAGAAAGGTCGCGGCTTCCTAATAATACAAAAAGTAAGTCAATCGGCCCTGTGGATGAGGAGATATGACTGTCAGAAGGGAAAATGGAGGAAAAGCGTATTGGAGCTCACGAGACTTTGCCGCGCCGTCATTCACTTATGAAGACTCACAGTTGGACTGCTGTAGAAGGTCGTAATGGCGGCCGATGGCCGAGGCAGGCGAGGGTTGGGCTAGGGTAAAATGGAAGTGACGATTGGCGATAGTAGTAGGTCGGAAGGGACGCGGAGGAGGAAGGGAGGGGAAGGAGATCTGTCGTCTGCCGTGTTGTCGTAGATAGTATACTAATGCAATACGATATGACGCTTCAAACTGTCCTCAGGCTATCGCTACCGCGTTCTGTATGTCGAGGCTAATTTGTACGAGGATATCAAACGGAAATGCAAAGAGAAGAAGGAAGATGAAAGATGATGCTCTTATATCATATATCGTATTCTCACTTCGAACGTTTATGATTGCGCGGGAAGCATGAAACGTCAAGGAGGTGATTGATCACTCGACGTCCTTGTGTACCAGCGTGTTTGCATGATTGATAAGTGATGGGTGATGGGAGATGAGAAACGAAACACGCTCATCATGTGTATCCCGTTTATTGATGTAGAGACTACCCTGTGATGTGTGGTGTGTAATGTGTGATCATCGATACCGGCCGTCATTGGGCCGAGGAGGGCGGAAGGGCGGAAGCTATGATCCGAATAGGCGGGCTGATGCCATCAGTAACCCACTGCTTGCCTCACGCATAAACTGATGGGCTGATTCATTACGATCACGACTTGGTCATTTCGGAGACCGATGAGCCGCGCCAAGTGGGACCATCCATGACACCCGGCAGTGACAAGAGACCACAGAAAGAGATGGAGTACGTCCTCAGAAACCAACAAGTGCCGATTGAGCTAACTTTCCCACACTTGCCCAATTCCAGATACCACATGGTAGAGCGACTGTCTAAGCGGTCTATCTCTCGCGAGCTGTTATACATCATTACCATCTCAAAAGCCTCGTCCTTACACATACAGCACCCACCATCTTGACCTCATACCGCGCGAGCACGTATTACACCACTTGAGGACATATATAGGCGCAACACGTAGAGATCCGGGATCATGGCTCAACCACCGCAGTCGTACGACTCGAACTGTATGTCGTTGCATTTCCTATCCTTGTCCTTGACACAAGACTGCGGCTGATTCATGCACGTATTCTCCACGATATAGCTTATTACACACAATCACCACCGCAGCATCAGTCCAATGCTCCCCCTGCAAGTCCGCCCAGTACGTCGCATAATTCCACACACGACCAATACCAGCGTGCTCGCTTGCTCGCTTGCTCTGCGCTGAAACGAAGTACTAACGAGCCATTCACCGCGCACTTTGGTGTCGATAGTCGAGGTCACTCATTCCCCCTTTGCTCGATCCGACTCCTCCCAACGACTCACGTTCTCAGATATGGCCCGGATGGCGGGCAGACCACAAACCGTGAGTTCTGTTCAGTCATAGGATAGCTTTAGCGTGTCTCACTTGTCGGCGGTGAGACTTGATCAGCTGACATCGTGGTATTGTGATGATGACTCAGTTCGACGAGATGTACGCTGTCCCAGAATCCTTCCTCGAGATCGAAGTGCGGAATGCAATGACACATGGTGGGCTGTTCGTCTTATCTTGACCGCACGAAGCTCATCATGCCGATTGTGCAGGCGTTGGACGAAAGATGTATACCGACTACGAGATTGTCTGCATGGTAAATTGCGTTTACAGCTTGCTATCAATCACTCATTGATTTTCCTCTGTACGAAAGTTGATGGAGCTGATTCTCATCACTTGGCTCGCAGACAAATATCCCCGCGTTCAAGCTCCGCCATAGCGTTGTGCGCCGGCGCTACTCCGATTTCGAGACATTCCGGGATATCCTCGAGCGAGAAAGTAGCCGGGTGAACATTCCTGCACTGCCTGGAAAGGTGAGTCTGATCCGCTGCTGAGTTCTGTGGTTCCAATCACAGCCGTCGTCACCCAGAGGAGGAATTGCTCTTCGCAGCACCGCTGACCTTTCTTTCTCTGAACACCCGATAGGTCTTCACCAACCGGTTCACAGACGAGGTTATTGAGCAACGGCGTGAAGGTCTGCAGAGATTTTTGGAGATCGTCGCCGGTCATCCACTGCTGCAGACAGGTAGCAAAGTGCTCTGTGCCTTCCTTCAGGGTGAGTGATGCGATGACATGTTAGCTGGGAAACCCAATCTTGCATTGGACGCTGACGACCACGGTCTGTTCTTCTGGCAGACCCCGCTTGGGACAAGTCACAGTGGGCCTAGATGTGTGTATGGATAATTTGGTCTGTAGTTTCGTCGTGATTAGTGATAGTGCAATTTGTATACAGAGATACAGTACATGTGCCGGATGGATGCATCAGTGGCATTGTCGCTCTCGCTCTCGGCTTGCAGCGGGATCGAGTCTGGAAGGCTGTATTTCTAGCTGCCGAAAATACGGACTACTAAGAAAGCATGACGGGATATGATGATATAAGGGAGATTACGATCTCTGGATCTTACTCTGCAACTCGCTGACGCCAACTGGCTCACTGCTCTTCTCATCATAATCATCCCACCTGCCCTCGCCCTCGCCATCCTTAAACAGCTCATCCAAATCAAATTCGAACCGACTCCCACTCTCCTCTCCTGCGCACTTCCACTTGCCTCTAAAATGAAATTCGGTGAATTCCAGACCTCTGCAATCTAGCGTAACGAATGGGGTGAATGATCCGCTCGAGCCTGATGAGGTGTAGGATATTGGCGATGTGGATTTGGATTTGGATTTTGGGGATGGGTCCGAGGGCGCGAATGATGCCGAGTGCTCTTTCTGCATGCATCATGTCAGCACGAGGAACTACCCCGAATAGGGATTGCGAGCGTGTATTTGAATGGAAGTCTGAGCCTGAGCTTCACACTCACCTTGCACTGCCCGCATCGCCAGACAAAGTTGGCGCTCCCTTTAGATCCCGATATCTCTCTTTCGCCCTATGATAGCAAAATCAGCGGGACAGGCCTATGTCACAGCTACAAGCGAAAGAGGGAGAGGAGCATTTTGTGATCTATCCGTTCAATCACAAGCACGTACCTTCTGATTGAAGCTGACTGTCTTTGGGTGTACTTCGCGACATGAAGAGCATTGTACCTGACAAGTACGATTAGTCGAACAGGACAGAACGCAGTATCTTATTATATGGACCACGACTCACAGTGAAGAAGTACTCATAGTCGTCATCTGCAGGTCGAACGTCCGTGACGCCTTCCAGCTCCATGGAGATGTACACGGTGAGTTTCTGCTCGACGTCAAGATGGGTTGATCAGCCCTCTTGTATATCTCTTTGTTCCCACTGGACTGCTTTGACCTCGGCACAAGGTCGAGTTGGACTTACGACCATTGTCCTTGTCTGACAGCGAATCAAGCTTGTGGATGCGGTATCGTTAGCAGCGGCAAGCACGAGATGAAGGTCAGACATATGAAGGCTGAAAGAATCTCATCGTGATACCGTACCGTAAACAGCACGCGGGGTCTCCGCTAAACAACGACGTCTCCTCTTATTCCAGTCTCGAGGTTTCTGTAAATCACAACATATACTTCTTGCTATTTGTATCACACCGCACGAAGCACAGTACGCCATGTCCTCGTCGATGGATATCCCGCCGGACCTTATAGGCCAGTCGAGCTTGTACAATGTCCCAGATCCGCTACTGCGGCGGTAAGTCGCCTTCGTCCTACACCGCGTATTTCGTTCGGTATTCAGTACTGTTCGCCGTAGGGCAGCGTAGCAGTAGCATCTCGATTGCACGGTGCTGACCAATTTGTATCGCAGCTTGCGCCTCGAAGAGCCTTCCGGTGCATCAATAGCGGATCTGGACAAGTTCTTCAAGGACAAAGAACTGCTCGTCCTCTACGCTGGATCAGAGTATGGCGAGAGTACGTATAAACTTTACTTTATCGACGTCTAGCTCACCGCTACGTCTACATGCACGTTTGCGTTGCGAGCTGACTCATTTGCCGCTGTAGACAATCTGAGAGAGTTCCATCGCGTGAGTAAGCGGCTATTTCATGGATGCGACAATACTGTGTTCTCCGCGCGATCGACATCTTGCTGGAGGGAATCGGATTGCAGTGCTGACGAAGCTGGTGGTGATGTAGGACTTATCAACGTTCGCTCAACGGAGATTCAAAGTACGTTACTTCCCCTCATGACTCATATATGCAACCGTGAGTGATACTAATCCATTCACACTCACAGTCCACAGCAGTGATCTACGTGTCTACTGACGTATCACCCTCGAGCGCGGCACGCGTATTAGCCCAGAAACCATGGTTACGAATGACATTCAGTGATAATTCGGATTTCGCGCCGGTCGGTAAAGCCGAGCTGTCAACGTACGAGACCGAGATAGAGGACGTAGCGCGCGGCGAGGAGTTTGTGCAAGCTGGCGTAAGTCGTGCTTCCTCGCTTCACCGCTTTGATACAACGATAAAGATGAGATGATGGAGGGATGGAAGGAAGAAAGGAAGGATGGAGAGATGGGCGTAACTGACAAAGCTGAGTAGGAGCTGGAGATCGGTATGGAGAAAGTCGAGTTGGGCGTTGAAGAGTATCGTGAGTCCCCATCATCCCTCCGACTACTCTCGGGGCTAGAAGTACCGTTAATGAGTCACGAGTACGTTCAGAATTCAACTACGTTCGCCCGCTATCACGAGCAGGCCTTACTGTCCTCATGTCCACATATGCTACGCCGAGCATAGCGGTATAGTGAGTCGAGCACCTCCCTGCACTATGACCCAAATCACGTCTTCCCAGCATTTGCGACTCGACACGCATTTACGACCACGCTGGTCAACCCTCGTTCCTCAGCTTCAACGACTGCACATGACTGCTGACAACTGTATCGCACCGCAGCCACCTGCCCACACACAAGTTCATAGCGAAGAACGTCAGGCCTTCTGCCTTCTCATCCGCAAAAGTCGACAAGAACTATACGACGTGGCTGAACGGCGGTGATCCCTCCTTGAGCATACGTGGTGAGTCATTCTCAACTACGCTGCTGCTCCTCGATACAAGCACTCGATGAGAAGATGGAAGTGCGCTGATGCTTGCACGTGCAGATATCGTTCAGAGCATGCGATGGCCGTTGTTGGCTCTGCTCCTTGCGGTCATCTATCACTTATTTATCCGAATAGGCGGTGGTGAGTCATCCAATCTCACTCATCTCATCTCTGCTGCTATCGCACACAAGCCTCTTAGCTTGAGCGTGAGCTGACCAACCTATTTCGCAGAACAATACAACTATATTCCGATACTGATGAATCGACTGGGATGGAAGACACGCGAGTTGCTTGGAACAGGATTGGGTGCTGGTCGGGCGTTGTAGCGAATGCCAGACGACGTGGATCTGCGGTTCAGCCGATTATAGCTTGAGGTGTGAATCAGTCATCTCGCTTCTAGCTCAAAATCACATTTGACAGCGTCAGTATCACAGAAGCACCGGGACATAGCTCTGATAATTCGCGCGCGCATCTCATCGCATAGAACAGCCGGGATGCATTCGTCTTGAATGTATGAGCGTGCGACTCGCATGTAGACAAAAGGCGACGATGCGACACGCATATAATGGGTGGTGGGCGAAAGTAAAAAGGGCGATTACTGTGGACCGACACAGGCTGGTTAGCTCCGGAGAGTCGTGCGTACGCGCTCGCAAGACACTCACCAAGCTCTCCATTTGCGCCACGACCTCGTCGAGCTCGCGCTTGGACTGCTGGTACTTCTCGACGGCTTCCTGCGAGAATTCAGAGTGTGTCAGTGTTATTTCTCGTGTATTCTCGTTCGACAACGAGGAGAGGGAGTCAAGCACTTCCAGGCATCAAGCGTGAAAACATCCTTGACTCTTTCGATCGAGGTGTTTGAGGATACTCTGAAGGTATTAAGAAATGACGCCTACTCACGGTGTGCTTCTTCTCCCAGTCGTCTCGCTCCTGCTCTGCTCGCTGTACTGCGCGCTCAAAGTGCTCGGCTTTGACGTCGACCTGGCGAAGTCTGTGAGGTAGAGGAGTTGTCAGCAGGATCCTCGTGAATCGTTCATCGCGAGCCGGATCAAGGTGGATCCAAAGCAAGGCGTAAAGCTGCGCAGTCCCGTGCAGAAGTGCCAGGCTGCTACAGCCAAGCACACGACTCACTTCTCAGTAGTCTCCTTCAAGTCCTTCTCGGCCTTGTCCAACTCCTCTTCGAGGAGCTGTACTTTCCTAGCCAAGTTCTCTCCGGTGGTACGATGACTCTCCCCTTCCTCTGAAGCGGTCTTGAGCTCCTTGACTTTAGTTTCGGACTTTTCGAGCTCGCCCTCGGCAAGCGAAAGCTTGTGTTGCAGTGATGCGATCTCCTGGTCTCGCTCCAAGAGGGTTTGGTTAAGCTGGTTTCATCATTCGAGAAGCCATGACGTTTAAACGAATGAAGAAATATGAACGAGGAGGCGTCAGCTTCTGCGTTTCGTATCCCAAGCTGTATCGCCCCACTCACCTTCTTGTTCTCGCCCTCGGCGGTCTCTGCTCTGCTCTCGGCGGCCTCGATCTTCTGGCCGAGAATGGTGAAGCGCTGCATTGCGAATGATAATATGAGCTACGTCCAAGGTCGTGCTAGCTCCTCAACTCACCTCCTTGATCTTGTCCTATGATCAGAAAACAGAGGTCAGCGCTGTCAGTGAGCGAGTTGCCACCCGCTGTGCCAAGGTATGTATCTCTACACCAACGAGCACTTGGGTGTAGCTAGACTGCACGTGCAGTGGAGCTTTGTATATGTAGCGTAGTCAAACTCACCATGGTGTTGACGTGTGTGTCGTGTGGTCGTTATTCGTTTGTTGTTGAGCGTGAGAGGGTGCAATCAGAGGATGATGATGATGGCTGTATATTGGATGTGCCCAGCTGATTGTAGTGCCAGCAGCAGCAGCAGCAGCAGTGGAAGTGGTAGTGAGCGTGGTCTGAGCGCGTATCTCCTCCACGCGTCACCGGGGTATTTGTCACTGATTTACTGCCATTTTATCCCAAATCCACCAAACTTGCAGGCAGCTCACCGTACTTTTCAGCAAAGACATTCTCTCTTTCTCCTCTCTTCTTCATTCCACGCCATCACACTTTTGACTGCCCATCGCACGACCTCGACTTCGCAGTTGCAGTCGTATCATCGAAGGGCATGATGAAGCAGGTGGCCAGACCGAGTCTCGTCTCGCGCTCTTCCTCGGAAGAGTGCGTAAGACGCAGGCGGGCGCCCCGCAGGACCGGTCGAGCTTCTTCTCGGTATTTGAGCGGTTGTATGGGGACTCAAATGCTCACATCTCGACCATCAAGGATTATCGTGTCATGTATATCCATGTTGCTGGAGTTCTGCGCGTTTAGCGAGAAAGGGCAAGAAATGCTCGAAGCACTGTAAGAGCCATCGAGCGTGACGCCGCCAGTTCTGCCTTTGACAACATGTGTTCTGCAAAAGCGCTGATATCGCTGCTATCGTACAAGCCAATTGACCACCCACTTCTCACTTCTCAATTCCTCGCACCTAGTACGTTACAGCATACCATTGGCTGACTACCCTAATCATACCCCTTCTCCTCTCTCACATCCGCGCCACTTTATCATCCCCCCAGCCAAACTTCACGTTGGGACGGGATAAACTAGGTGGCTACATGGATCCATACCGTCTCGTTTTCGAGAACTGAGGCGGGCAAACTTTTTCAGAGCGTGCTTTGCTCTTTCCCATCGAGAACCATCAAGCAGAGGGCGTTTTGAAGTTTGCGACAGCTATCACATCGGGTCTATATCGTGTCCATCATGCACAGCGTGTTCGCGGATAATCCTATTGCGTCCGATCTCCAGTAACGTGACTACTTGACTGACTGTATGTATACCAGCTATGCATGTCATGTGTTATCTACTATGCGTCACCGACATGCTGCTATCAACTGCCAACGTGACAGTATTACTTTTGACTTTTCGGTTCATATTGCGCTTGTAAGACATGTCTCATTTACTGTAATTTGCCGCTGCGGACATCTGTGCGTCGATCGTCTAGCAGGGAGGTATATGTTCACGACGAAGTGCAGGCAAGAGCAGGTGCAGATGACATGACACGACACTGTGTACAAGCTGTCATCCACTGCTTCCGCCGATGTAGTCGTGCATCTGCGTAAAGATGACGTCTTGTTGCCGCGGCTTCAAATACCACACGTAAGCCGGTACCCAGATCTGTTCTGCGGTACTGGGACTATCACCGCAGTCGAAAGAAGCCGAGAATTACGTTGAGCGTTGGATCGCTTTCTGGTCCAGATGGACGTACGTGCACTGAGATCGTCAGGCCCCATGGCCACGTCGACGACGCATGTATGTGAGAATGACGATTGATGCTTCCGGGGTGTTCATTATCCGTCATTATCCAGAACGCCCCATGATGTATGGATCAGGCAGATGAAATCATGATTTGGTAATTACGGAAAAAAAGGCTTTTCTCGAGGGGGAAACTGCCTAAAGCATAAACCCTGCTGTTTACGTCTTACGCCCTCTCTTTCTCCCCTGCTCGGGCGCGCCGTTGTTTGAGCCGCATTAAAACGGAACTTTCTACCTACGGAAGGTGCGTGCCTCTGCCGTCACACCTCGAGCCTTGGGATTTCTGATCCTGGAGTCTCACTTTACAGATGGACGTCCGAGCGGCCTTGACCCTTGTTTCTCGCATTATCCCCCTGCTTCTAGGGTTTAGGTCCCGTCAGTTGAGGGTTGAGTAAGATCGACGACAGCGGCGCTGCCACCGCGCCGGCCCTCATCTCCTTGCAGCGGTACTGGTATCTTCGCGGTGTTCGAACAGATATGCGTACTCCTCTCAGGAAAGCCGGATATGATACCTAGACAAGGACGAAAGCATCCTGTTCTCGCCTCCTCCGCCTTACCTTGTTCACTCAAGCCAGAGGGGACCGGCTCTGCGCTGACACCGTTATCGTAAGCCCAAGAGTTCCCCATTTTGCCGACCAGGTAACACATGTAGCCACTGCTATTGTCCGGTTACTATTGGCCGCGGACGGCTCAACGCTTCGCTGGAGAAGGGGAAAGAGCAGGAAGGGTGTCAATACGTCAGGAGCCGCAAGCATCTGGTCAGACGCCGAAGCCGCGAGCCGAGACATTGGTAGGAATGTCATGCGAGACAGGAGAGAAACATGTTCATGCAGCAGGAGAGTGTTAAGTGTGCCGCAGGACGCAAGACATGTGTGATCGGGGTCGATTTTTACAGGGATAGGAAGCAGCGGGTGATCAGTAGGAGTAGCTGTAGCACTGATGATTGACCTGATCTACGCAGTTTCTTTTCCTTCTCCATCTTCTTCTACATCTTCTTACTTTGAACTCACTCTCGACTTCGTCTCGACAACAGCCTGCTTCGAACGACTAGTCCTCCCTACCCAACACTACCAAGACCCGCCAGTCGCCCCGCTACGACATACCACGAGAGAGTGAAGATCTCGCTGCCGTTTTCTCGGTTTTTAGCGCGATAATTAGCCTTAGTTCCAGGTCCCAGCCAGGGCCAGGGCAGCGGCGCCGGGGAAAATAAAAAGCCCACTACAGCCAGAAAAGTAACAGTACCTCGACCCAAGATCTACCATACCGTCAACATTACTTTCTCTGCGCGTGTGCATACCTCCAACGCCTGCGACCATTGCATACGCGGTGCATACTCCGTCTCGACTCTATCAGTGACCTACATACACGGTACGTCCCATCGCCCTTTCTTGCTGGATTGCACACCATCACAAATACCAACAAACCCGCTCCGAAGACCTCCCATCACCCGAAAGGCTGTGCTTGTCCTCCCATCACACATTACCGTCATGTCGAATGAAACGTGATGGCAACAAGCAGATCATGATTGCTGACGCTCTGCTCTCGCTCTTCTTTGCTCCTTTATGCTTTCCTCCTCGGACCCGACTGGTCTGGACTTGCTGGTCGGACAATTGCCTTTCCTTAACGATCCCTGCCTCCTTTGTGGCCGGGACCGACGACCCGAAACGTCGGATATTACACTTCACGCCACGCAACCCACGAATGATTGACTGCTCCTGCTGACTATCCTTGAAACTCTCTTCCCTGCCTTTCGGTCTTCGCATGCTGTGTCATTGGGATCAACGCGATCATTTATGATGATGATGATCGTATTCCACGACGCTCGTTTGGCTGCCTTTCTTTCTTCTTCGCCACCCACTTGGCGCTGCTCTTCCTCTTCTCGCTGCTCCCTTCATTCTTTTCTTCTCTGCGTCCTTTCCTTGCTCACTGTCTTCAGGCGGCCTTCTCCCTTTGCCATTTCTTCCATCATCCTGTCATACGCGGGATTGTGCAACAAAAAGATCATTCGCGGTCAAGCTGTACTTGAAAACAATCCAATCTACCTTTACATCTGCATCCGCTCCTTTCTACTACCCACCATCACCTGAAAACCTTTACAACATTTATCGACTCACTTAAAACCAGGACTAGCCTTCTTGATACGAATCCAAAGTGGCATCGAATGTCGACCATAGTCGAGAACACGTCCTCATGTCAGAAACCAATATGAGCACGAGCACGAACACGAGTGCGCCGTCAAATTTCGGTGAACTAGGCAGGTGAGTCGCTGCAGTACGCTTAGCGCCAGAGTATCGTGTACTGATGCGATGCCGTGGTGCAGGACCTATCGGATCACACCGATACAACAGCCAGAACGAGCGGCGGCGTTTAGGGGACTGTATCTATCTCGACTACCCCTCGCGCCGCCTCTTATAGTCCAGCTCGACTGCTGGGACGCAGATGACCAGCTCATAATACCGTGAGTCGCAGGTCGATGCAGTACCACAGCCTCGCTGACACATACAATATCTCATAGCTACGAGGAATTACCATTCCTGATCTGTCATCTGTCACTACAAACGCCTGACGGCGAGGACGCCACCATGGTCATGTCGCCAGAAGGACAACCCGTGTCTATGCTGTACGGCAGCTTGGTCACTTCGCCTGCAGAGATGAACGATCTCAACGGTGACGCCGGTATCTATTTCGCCTTCCCCGACGTCAGCATCCGCTATACGGGCAGATTCAGACTGCAAGCTGCGCTCATGCGCATCACTGGGTGAGTAGAAATGGACTTCGAAGCTTGTCGAGCAATTCTACTGACTTGGCTCGACTAGTGGTCCTGCATTACAGACCTGTGTAACGGATCCGTTCGAGGTCATTCGCGAAGCTGACTTTGTGGCGCCTCGTGAGTGTACAGTGTATCTGCCAACGATCCATCTCCGGTGTACGCGGCTGACATGTTACGTGTACTGTAGCAATCACCGATCTCACCCGACATTTCGATTCCCAGAACATCGTCCGTTTCGGGCTACCTCGGTCGGAATGGTAGTCACAAGTCGAGCCATCACACCCACATACACACATACACATCTCTTCTTGTCGGCAATCAACAAATAACCACCCGCTACCCTGCACAGACATACCCCACTGCATGAGTCAGTCATTGTAGAGTTAGCATTATTATCATCGTATCGCGTTTCAAGTCTCAATCACAGCTGTATCCCGTATCTGTAGTCTTATCAACGTCTCTCTCCAGAGACGTTTCTATCCAACCCCGCTCTTCCATCTAGCTGCTACTTTATGCAATGAGGTGCTAGCGATATCAACCTTGATAATCAAGCACGATCTTGACCCATATTATATCCTTTAGGGATGCGATAAAATGCCAAAACGCCTGGCCGGTTTGAGTCATTCTAGAGCTTGCAATGTGATTAGGCCGACCCGTTATCGGATTGCTGCCTTCAATGGGGTGACTGCGAGAACCGTCGTGAAGTACGCTGAGGGCTGGGGTGGTACTAAACATCCGCCGAATGAAAAATAGTTTAGGGCAGGAAAGCGGATCTGTGATGCACGACTCACCACCGAGAGTTCTCAGCGCTAAATCATGAATTTGAGTGTAGACATCGACGAGTTTCATCATCTCATCTGCCTATGCTCCTCTCAGAGGGCATCACTGCCGCTGGTCATTTTGTTTGTTGGACAATGTGGCCGAGGAAGTCTGTTCATACAGCCGCCGCCGATCGGAGTTGACTTGATCCAACATCTGTTCTCTCTTTACTGCTGCGTCGAGTCGAGCGCGGCTTATCGAGCCGTTGACGTAAACAGCTACTCGAGGTATCAGCATTTGGGTCCATCTCAACACGAGTGAGGTCTGCGTACTGAGGACAATGGCCATTCCGAACGCTGCGAGTCTACGCAACAACGTTGTGAGCTTCCAGTATATGACGGACGTAAGGGCCAGAGAAGAGCGAAGAGGACTCACGGCATAGTCAAATCCCGGACTCCTAAAGGCGGCATTGTATTGATATCTCCTCAAATTTATATCTTTATCTGTATCTGATATCGTTATTCGACACTCGCATGCACTACTGAAGATGCCAAGAACAACATCAGTCGCACAGAAGCGGTAGCGGTGCAAGAGAGCGAGAGTGTGACCGTGGGATAGCTGGAAAGAGTATCTGGTTGAGTGAGGTTCTACTGCGTGACTGTTTTTGTTTTCGTACAACACTCGAGTATTTGTTGTTGTTGTCGTCATTCTCACTAGTTCTTCTTCCTCTTCCTGCTCTAATCCATTCTCTGTTTCTGTCTCTTTCCCAACTCGACTACATGGTCCACTGACAGCGGTAGATCGCAACTTCTTCTTCGCTGCATTCAATCAAATCGAAGAGCACTGCAAGATGAGCGACGAGATACTCCGCAGGTGAGTCATTCAGCCATGTCTGACTTTCCTAACTTACGTTGAACGACCTTCCACCCCAGCTCTGCAGCTCTACATGCTCTCAAGAGACATCAACTAGTATCCCTCTCCAAGCGATATGGCCTCAAGGCCAGCGGGAAGGTAAGCTGGATCCAGACTTTTCCAGGCAAGTCCATACAGCTGATCACCATCCGGGCGCAGAATGTAGAGATGATTGATCGATTACGAGACTGTCAGTATACCTCGCACCACACTCATCTTCCGTTACAGTATACTGATCTGATCTGTAGACGCTACGGACCACGCGGACGACCTAGACTTCTACATTCCCGACCCAGCACCTACCCCAGCGCCATCAGCCTTGTCTCACCCGCCCACCTCAGAACCTTCCAGTCCCTTTCAAGCGCAAGGCCCACCACAGGCGCTAGCTCCCACACCTTTGCTCCACAAGTTCTCTGTGGCAAGCGTCGCTTCTCGTCCTTCTGAGGCATGGGAAGTGTTGTCGGAAAGCGGAGCCAGCCTGATCTCCCCCAAGAAGGCTGAAAGAGGCATGACCAAGTCGGACAGTATGAGGTCGTGGAAGAGCGCCAATAACGGCGAGTCGCTGACCGAGTTCGGAGGTGAGCTCAGCTGCCTGGCGAATCGAATTTGTTGCAGCTGACATCTGTTATCAGGCAATCATGGGGAACTCCCGCGCTCGACAAGCTCGATCAAAGGCTTGGCCACTTCTCTCACACGCCGCGGTTCGCGAATACTGCTCGGAAGAAGCACTTCGTCCTCATCTCGCCTCGATATGCAAGCGGAGGCAGAGCACGCTCAGCCAGCCGCGGAGGAGGAAGAACATGTAGAAGAGGTAGTGGAGGCAATCCCGCCTTCGCCCGCGTCTACAGTCGGGGTTCCACGTCGACACTCGACTATCTCCCTTCTCGAGAGAGCAAGTACAATCCGCCTCTGCTCTCCAACACCGACTTTGTCGATGGCTGCCGAGTCCGAAGATGGTCCTGACGAGCTCCCCTTCTTTGGTAAAGCCAAAACCACTCATAACCTGAAGGAAAGGAGATCGATGGCCCCGTTGCGCTCCCCCATTGGCGAGTCCGCCGCATTATCATCCCTCGCACTCTCCCGAAAATCCATGCCTGCCATGTCCAATGCCAACTCGGCCAGTATATCATCTATCTATCCAGCTCTTCCGACTCTTCCGTTGGACCTCGCCGACACTCATACTGTACCGGGCGGATTCCCACCGCTTCCGCCCACACCACAAGCCCGTCCTAGCACAATGGTTTTCGGCAGTCCCGTCGCTCAAGGGGTTTCCAACCAGCAATTCTCTGAAGCTGCCCAAGCTATTCTGAGGGAGATGAACGCAAAATTACCGGACGGTGGTATCAAGTTTGGAGAAGAACTGCTGAAGGGAAGGAAAGCGGCAGTGGACAAGCTGGTGCATGTCAACAAGGATCTCGGTACAGGCGGCTGGGGCCTAGGTCTAACTGAGTCGTCAGCCAACGATCGATATGCCGAAGCGCACCGAAAGGAGTTCGCCAAGTGAGTATTGGGAATCGTTCCTCGAAGGCATGCTGATCGAGAATTATCTGCAAGGATGCGATCAATTTCCAAGAGCTCGGACGCGCCAAAGCCGTCAACCTCGCGTCAGGTGTCGGGCGCTTCACTCGAAAGTGTTGAGAAAGCTACTGCGTCCTTGGCGACGACCAAAAGAAAGCACGACAGCGGTAAACCTGCCACTGCAGCTCTACCGTCAGCTCCCAACGGTCTTCCCCTGAATGGCGAAGAGCGCATAAGTGACGATCGCCAGGCGAAGCGAAAGCGTTTGTCGAACGGTCCCAATTACCTCGGCTCTCTCAAAGAGGCTGGCAAGAGTCTTGCGAACATCCTTGGAAACGAGAAGGGAAAGAGCAGTGATGCTGCCCTCAAGAAGATGAAGGAGCGAAGAGAGAAAAGGCGGTCTAGTCTACTCTACACTGGTAGTAAAGGTGATTTCACTGGATGTCTGTACTGCTTGTCGGAGCTGACATATATAACGCAGGTCGAACGATGACCTCCCGCTTTGGCTTTTTCCGCAACAAGAAGTCCGTGGCAGAACAGCCTACTTTCGACCCGACCGCGTCGACCTCTTCCGCCATGTCCTCCTCTTACGTCGTTCCTACACCGACGATGCCTCGCAAGACCTCGGTGTACGCACCGCGTGAGCTACCGCAGGCCAAAAAGGCGTTTGACCTGGAAGCTTCGCTCGCCCGAAAACCAACTGTGACTAGGCGTACTTCCACCGACCTGGCAAATGTGATCAAGAGGAATCCCGAAGTCATGGAGACTCTCCAGCACGAAGGGAAAGTGCAGAAAGACCGCTCGAGGTCCACCTCGGCGCAGACTATGCTTTCACACTCCACCGTGTCTTCCGAGGCGAAGCGTCGTTCCCGTCTCCCTGACTTCGCTCCCCCAGGCGCCATCAAGGCAGCCATGGCGTCGACGAACACGCTTGGTTTGCCCAATTCGACTTCGATGTCATCGTCCCTCGCTCTGTCGATGAAGAAGCAGAGTCAAGTGGATATTATCCGACACGCTCGGCCCGCTCCTGCACCTCCCGCTTTGTCATCCTCGGCGTCAGCGCGTGATGTTCTCTCTCCTTCGACAAGACCAGCCTCGATTCAACGTTCTTCCACGCTGTACATGCCCACAGCCTCGTCTTTGGCGCGAATGCAAGCTACCGTCAAACCCACTTCGGAGCGCCCACTGCCAGCACCGCCTGTCTCAGTCGCCACCAGCATTTTCGGGCAACCTCAATCGGCTCGATTGGGCAGTACCGTCCAACCGTTCGGTAATGCTGCCTCGCGTGAAAACTCATTCGAAACCAATTTCCATCTTGCCAAACCTTCTTCGACGGAGATGCGTCCCGCGTCATTCACGTCCTTCCAAGCTCAAAAGTCAGGTACGAGTAACGCAATGAAAACGCCTGGAAAAGGGAAGAACGCTTCTCTCGCTGCTGCCAGAGTGCGAGCGCGGGCCAGTGGACTAAGCGCTGTGAAAAGTAAAGGCAATTTGAGAGAGGAGATGGAGATCAAGAGGAAGAGATCTGAGATCAAGGCGAGGCAAGAGCGTATTGCTGAAGAACGGGGCTTGAGGGAGATGTTGGGCGGCCCATCATGGGCACGAGGGCATGGCTCCAGTGACGTTGATGTGGAGATGTGAGAACAAGAGTCTTCTGTGTGTATAGAAGAGAGATTCGCGTTTTTTGGTCTTTTGGTTTCTGTCACCGAGTTTCTACTGTTCTCATACCTGTAGATATCGCCCATGGAAGGGCTATTCGATTGCCTTGATACCTCTTTCGATTATATACCTTAATACGCAATTGTACTATAGTATGTGACATAGTCGTGCATGTGCTTCAAAACTGCTTGTCGGACCACAAGCTAGCATGACATGTCTCCCTCGGCTCCTCATTGGCCTCGGCTCCTCATTGGAAGGCGCTGTCAAGTGATCGCGAGTATAGGAAAGTTCGGTTTTCGACACATGTATGCATTACATCCATCCCGCATTGTTTGGTTCATGAGCATGAGCAAGCTACTTTTTCATGGCCATTTTCCTCCTTCTTGCCGCGCCGGCTTTCCCGCCAACGAGCCTTTTCTTCTTGCCGCCCGCATCAGCTTCTGCGTCCACTTCGAGCTCGCCTTCCGACTCCAGCTCGGTGGTAGCTGGGGAGTCCTTGGGTGTGTTGGTGTTGGAACGATTAGTCTTGCCTTTTGCTCCTTTTATCCTTTCTCTCTCCAACGCGCGCGAAGTTCGCAAACGCGGTGCGGGCGTAGGCGTATCTAATGCGCTTCCCTCGTCGTCGTCTTCCTCTTCTTCCTCTAGGGCTACCTGCGACTGCTGCGATGATGAGTTGGGTTGGAGGAAGGGTGGGATCGAAGAGGTGACGGAAGGTGGGAGAGCGGATAGGCTCTTGACCCATAGTGATGTCATTAAGGAGGGGAACCACGTTGACAGGACTGATGGAGGGTGCGCGAGACCTGATATAGGCTCGAGACTACCGTCCTCGTGTGGCTGATATGGTGAGTGATGCATAAGTGATTGTGAGGGACGCAAAAACCGTCAGTATGCGTAGCGAGATTGCGTGGTATATCGGCTCAGAGAGATAGTACGCACGATATACACTTGATCGCCTTTAACGACCAACTCGAGCGTTCCAGCAGCCTCATTACCCTCGACCATGGGTACTCTGACTCTTCGCCGCCTCTCCCCCTGCGCCTGAGGGGGAATGACAATCTTCTCCTTATCCGCCTCCTTTCCGTTGGCGGTAACGTTGAACACGCCGCTGCGCCCCGCCGCGTTTCTTGCGCTCCGCTCAAAGTATCCGATGCGTCGTTTATGCTTTCCGTAGTTCAGGGATAGGACGAGGTAGTGCAGCCCGGACGTTAGGAGGACGAGGAAGATGAGGGTGTGCGAGAGCGTAGGGCGGTAACGCGAGTAGTAGTATCCCGTTCCTCTCCATCGTGGGACACCGTTCTTGTGGAAGAACTGCGGTCGTCGGCAAAAGATCAATGCTGCGTCAGCATCATGTCTTGGAGAGGTGGAATACGCCATGCTCAAAAGGCCTTTCGAGGCAAGCAAGCCCCTTTCGGCGAACGCTGGGTTTGCCCAGCGATGGCAAAGTGTGAAGGGGCTTAGAGCAGACTCACGTTGTATCGCTCCCTCTTCTCGGGCGAACGCAGGATCTGCGCAATGACGCCTAATCGCGCGAATCGCTCCTGGATGTTCTTGACACCAGGGTTCTTGTCGGGGCTGCAGGCAAGGCGGTGGGTTATAGTCAGCTCGTAGTAGCTCTGGCGAAGGGCGATGCGGAGTGTAGCACTTAAACGCAAGGACAGGGTGGTCTAGATTTTAGGTAGATGACGAGTGCAACAAGAACTTACTGCAAAGTGAGCGACTTCTTCCTGTAGGCTTTTGTAATCTCCGAAGTAGTAGCTGAGGGCTCGACGCCGATATGCTTGTAGAAATCCGTTCCTTTGCCTACCAGGTCATCAATTGATCAGCTCGTAATCTTTCCGACGCAATGGCGCATCGACGATCAACGCTTTGCGTACCTTCAGCAGTCTCAAGAGCGCTGACGAGGTCGAATATCTCGTGATCCTCTTTCGTCCACCTATCTCAATGTATTTATTGGATCACAGTCAGTTACCTCTCCTTCATGACGGGATGATGGTATAAGCCATGATGGAGGAACTGAGAAGAGGGCTCACGCAAGGGCGGTCGCGGCAAAGCATAATGCCAGTAACCACAGGATCGAGTAGCTCCGCATCTTGCTTCTCTAGCACGCTATATCTGTCTCTCAGACAGACAAGAACTGGCGAAGAGTGATGAAGATGAAGGGAGGTCGATGCTGGGAGGCAATGAATAGGGCGAAAATGAAAAGCGCAAAGAGCAAAGCAAAATGTCATTCCGTCGCGCACGAATATCGATGTCGCGTGAAACCAAATCAAGTCCGAGGCTTTGTGGCATTGAAAACTGAGATCGATTTCGGATCTTACACAGCAGTTGCTCTGATCTTCTCATAAGTTGTTAGATACGTTGCACCTAACAGAAAGCCCCTGGCAGCAGCCTGCGCACAGCTTAGACATGAGACCAATGCCATAGCTTCCCAGCAATGCCTATTATAATGCGCAAATATGATCGTATAAACACTTCCGCTCGAGCTTCTGTCATACCGTCTTCCTTGAATCGAGCTCCAGTCGCTCAATCCACACACGTCTCAGAGGTGATCCTATTGTACGCACCGCGGCGACACATCAGCTCTGCTTCTCGCTTCACGGCTACTGGAGGGATCTATCGGGAAACTCACGTGACTCCGGCATACGGTCCCAGATGCTGCTGCACGTCCAGATCGCTCACGAACGAAGCGACGAGCGCGACCTCGCCGAGCTTCGTCTCGAGGCTGTCCGAGCATTTCTATGTCAGGGCACAAGTGTGAGCCGTCATCCTCGCCTCGATCGAGTGGTGACTTGGAGTGCAAGGTGAAGGGAACGCGGCTCAAGGTCACCCACCGAGTTTTCTTGCCCTGAACAAAGCTCATATGTCGTTGCATCCGCTTTGATCCAGATTTCCCCGCTGGACTGGACAAAGCCCCACTGGCGCGGCGGGACGTGCGGGACATCGTCATTGTAGTTGATCAGGTGTCGAGCCGAGTCTCCAAGCTATATCGCAAACGGCGGTCGATCAGCATGGCTTGAAGTGCAAACACGTGGATGGATCGCTGGCACTTACCGTGCTATCGACGTAGTTTGCCCATGCCTGCACAGTAAATGACCGAGTCATCAGCATGCCTCATCTATGTTCTTGGTGGGCTGATCTGATAGACGTCGCATTGGCACGGGGAACACACCTGATTACCAATCCGAGGGGAAGCGAATGCTTTGGCCGTGATATCGTATGTTGACCCGAGGTTTCGCTGGAGCGCAGTAGCGGTCAACAGCGTTAACGCGCCGCCTGTAGCACGACGCAGAACATCAAATCAGCGTTGTTTCCCTCCACACAACTGTATACTGTACTGTACTGACCTAACGAATGGCCCGTGACGAGAACATCGGTCGAGCCGGAACTCTGCACAGCTGCAAGGATCGTAGGATAGATCCTCTCGAAAGCGCCGTAAAAGCCCTGATGGACTTGCAAAGTCCCGTTACTCGCGTTGGGGAAGTAGGTTGACGAGGCGTCCACCAAAGGGAAATCCACATCGACGGTGATCGACAGTGCGTTTGTCGTGTTCGTGCCTGAGATCGCGACGACCACTGTCCCCGACGATAGCGTGGCGATGTAGTCTGCATATGCAAGTGAAAGTGGTAGGTGAGTCAAGCGTGCAGCAATGCAGTGATGTTTCAAGAGGACAGAGGAAACGTACATCGAGGCGTGTAGCCGCCGTCTCCGCCTGTCACGATGCTGCTGGGCTTATCAAGGGCCGAGCAAGCGCCTGCGCGCCGAAGAACAATGCATTAGTATGGCAGCTACCGATATGTCGATAGAGTATTGGAAAAGACGCACTTCCACAGGTCCACGCGGTGACAGAAGCGGCAGAGCAGTACGACGCGCTACTCATCTCACGTATCAGATCTCTCCACACTGTATTGAGATGGGAGAGGAACGTACGACGCGTATTCTGCTGGATCGTGGAAGACTGCGATCTCGCTTGAAGTGAGGGTAGTCACTGTTCGTCGTAGGGGTCTAGCTTGGACAAGTGTCGCCAGAGCAGCGACAAGTAGACAGGCAGTGGATACGAAGCGCATTGTGCTCGAAGTACTAGTCGGACGTGAGCTGACGCAAAGTGAGAACGAGGAAGAGGAAGAGACATTCAAATCCGTCGTCAATTGATGGCGACTGGGCAGCTTATATGATCAATTGGGAAGCTGGTCCGGAAGGACGTCGGAAGACACCGGTGATCAGCCTTGCAGCCTTGCAGCCTTGCTTCTCGCTTCTTGTTCCTCGTGTCTTGTGTCTTGTGACCTGCTTCTGGATCCTTACTTCTGGGCTCTAGTTCCGTGATTCGCGGCTCTTGTGCTTGGTCCTCGAGGACGGATATTAGGTGTAGGACAAGCTACGAGACAGGTTCCCGCAGCGTAGCGTAGCGTCTCGTGGCTGGAGGCTGGAGGCGTTTCCATTTGCTATTTGCTAGGTGTAATGTCTATCAACGTAGATTAGCGCTAGTGCTTTAGTCTTTAGTGCGCTAGTGTCAAGTGCCTGTCTCAGTGTCTCAGTGTTTCAGTGATAAACATAGAGATCTCGCATGGTCATCCCATAAGTGCGATGAACCACGTTCGTGATGTATTCAGCAGAAGTACGAGAGAAGTGAACGGGAGCAGAGCGAGTAAGGACAGGAGGGACGGGCGTTGAGCAAAGGAGGGTTGCGCCGTGCTGTGCTTCCGGCTGTCCTCCTTTGATCAGTTCGGGTATTGTAGCATACTCGAGTAAGCGAAGCGTTAGTGATTATATCCAATAACCAGCTGATCATCCGTGTTGCAGGCAGTATCACTTGGAATCTCGCTTGGATTATAAGGCATCGCGTTCGAGCAGGACCGCTTTCGTGAGCTGCACGAGAGTACTTGTATCAAGTACACAATCTGCGTTAGAGACAGTCGTGTCGACGAGCAGAAATCGGCAATTGGTTTGAAAGCCGAAATGAACTTGGTTCGCTGACTTGGCTCGCTCGGTAAAACCGATGATCAGCTCGCTTGGTTCGGCTTTCCAACCGTACAGCTCTGTACTCTGTACGCAGGGTCGGTACACCTCCCAGTGTGCTCTTGTGCTTGTGTACTGAAACACCCCTCGCCGACGTCCGACAGCGGACATTACGGCTTCGGCTGCGGCTGCGATGTTTACCAATTCTTGGCCAAAAGGGTCAGACGCCATTCCTGAGGGATCTTCAACTTACAGTTGACCTGTGTCCATCCGATGGACAGCAATCGAGATTGCTTTTTCGAGCAGCAGCCTGCCTTTGCTGGTACCACTTCGTTGCTGCCTTCGTTTACGCATTGTTTGTGCGCTGTACGTAAAACGCATACAATGCTTGCTTACCAATTAGATTTCAGGTCACTCAAGTACCGCCGGCCTAAGGGTTACTGGAACGTCCGCATCGCCATCACCCGCGTTTATGTTTATCCCATTTACTCATACTCAGTGTTGATGAGCATAGGGTTATTCCGGCGGCTCGTTTCAATGCTAAACGAGTGACCGACGGGTGCTCACCTGAACGCAGGGTGAGTAATCTTGTTTGTCACCCAGTAACTCCATGTGTGCGCGCGCATCCCCCTTACCCCTTGCCCCTTGCTCAACGGATCTGCACCCCTGCGTGCGGACCGGCAGACCAGCAGCCCTAGAGTCCTAGAAGCTGGGACCATACAACCAAGCTCATACTTGCTCAGGGCAGAGCAAGATATCCTTCACCTCTGCCGCTCGGAAATCCTGCCAAGATCCAGGTCAAGGTTACAACCGTATACTCCGTACCCTCACCCTGCGCCAGAATACTCTCCTGGGAAGATATCGGGGTATCGGATGTCGGGATGTCGGACGATGTAAACATCTCCCTCTCTGCCAGCTCTGTGGCCAGGGCGCCAAGTCCAGATACATGCTTGATGAGCATAAACACCGGTACTCGTACTAATTTGAGCACATCGTTGAACACTCTTCTGCTCTTGTCTTCTCTTCGTCTCATCTCCTTCCTTTTCGTTTTAGGCGCTTTGACGATACTGAACCACAACTGACCTGCACGACCTCGGTATCGATCACGATCACGATCACGATCACGACCACGACGCTCATTACTACCTCACTCAGCACGCTCATTACTATCTCACTTAGCACGCTCGTTACGCTCACTCTTACTCACCGCGCTATAATATCTTAACGACCAAAACACTTCACGCTTCCACGCTTTCCTCCACGACCCCAGCAGCTTCCGACTCCTGGAACGGAACTCCTACCACACCTACTATCTGCGCTATACGAAGATGTTCAAATCCGCCTCCGCTTACATGTTGGCGGCCTGCCTCGTGCTCCTTGCACTGAGCAACAACGTCGACGCTGCCTCTGTTACTCGCCGCGAGACGCGACTGCTCAAGCGATCCCCCTGGACGTGGGATACCGGAAGCAGTAACAACAACAATAATGATAACAACAACAACAATAACAACAACAACAATAGCAATCAAGCTACGACTACCAGCACCAGTACCAAGAAGACTTCAACCACGACTTCGCCCGCTGCTGCCGCCACGTCCGCTGACCCGTGGACCAACTTTTTGTCTTTCAACTGGAACACATGGACGACGTGGGGATGGTCGGACCACACTCTCGCATACGTCAAGTAAGCTATCATCATGATCCACAATTCTGCAGATCTGCAAAACAGATTTCCCGTTGCCAATTGCTGATTGCTGATGTCGATGCTGTGCCTTGCAGAGCATGGTACTACGATACGTACGGCTACAACCTCCCGCAAGGCGTCGCGAGCTGGGGCCAGCTATCGTACTATGTCTCAGAGCTCGGGACGTCCAGCCCTAAGCCTACCCCGACCCTTTCCGTCTACACTGACGGCGGCGAGAACCCCTGGGAATCAGCAACGACCACCTCCACGTCCACTTCGAGCACCAAAATGGCCTCTTCTACTTCTACTTCGACGTCGACGTCTAGCTCTAAACCTGCTTCGACCACTAGCAGCTCTACGTCAGCCTCCCCAATGTCCTCGATTGTCAGCTCCACCTCGTCCTCGTCTACCAAATCCACGTCTACCATCAACGCCTCAAGCGTCGTAGCGTCAGTCACCACAGTCGTATCAACCACCACTTCCACCTCCGTCGCCGCCTCAGCGACCGCCGTCGTCAAGGTACCTTCAGGATGGTCCATCTCCCCCACCCCGTGTATCGCCGAGGGCACCACGGGTCGCGCATTGCTTGGCTCTTTCACGATCAACTACTCCAACACCATCGAGTCGTGCCTCGCTTCATGCGACGCAGGTGGATTCCCTCTCGCCGGATTGCAGGTAGGTATTCCCCGGTATTTCGAACTCAGTAGAGCAGGAAACGCTCATCGTTGTCTGCCTTTGTAGTACGGGAACCAATGTTTCTGTGGCTCCTACCTGTCTAACGGAGCGTCACTCACCAAAACAGCCACCTGCAACGTGGCGTGCGCTGGCGACTCATCGGCGACGTGCGGCGGGTACTACGCGTACAGTCTCTTCATCACCACTGGTATCGGTGCGACGACTCTGAGCGACGATTTGACCGAGAACACCATCACTCTCCCCTCTGGATGGTCAGCCGAGACCATCCCTTGTATCTCGGACGTGTCTGGTCGAGCATTGGCAGGCGCTTCCATGGCGGCCGATACGATGACTACCGCCACGTGTCTGAACTACTGCGCGGGCCAAGGCTACCAGTACGCCGGTCTCGAGTACGGCCGCGAGTGCTACTGCGACAACTCGCTGCAGAACGGAGCACTTCTCACGACCGTTTCTAGCTCGTGTGGTACCCCTTGTGCTGGAGCGCCGACGGAAAGCTGTGGTGGTGAGTACTAGCGTCCATCATAATGTCTTTCTCATCAACAGCACTGATGACTTGATGTGTTTCGTGTATATCAGGTTGGAACGCGCTGCAGATCTTCAACAACCCCGCCTACTCGTTCAGTAACACGATCATCAACGGATACGTCAAGACTGCCTGTATCCAAGAAGTCACCGACCGCGCACTGCGCGGTGCAGCATACACGGACTCTTCCATGACCATTGAGAGCTGCACGGCGTACTGTTCGGACCGGGGATACGTTATGGCTGGTCTCGAGTACGGCGACCAGTGTTACTGCGGCTCGTCGCTTGTTGGCGGTGCTTCGCTCCTCCTGACTTCTGGCCAATGCTACATGGACTGTGCTGGGGACAGTAGCGAGAACTGCGGTGGGCCCAACGCAATCTGGTTATACGTCAACCCGTCCACCACGCTGGCCGCCACCATCACCATCCCATCGGGCTGGAGCAAGCTCGGCTGCGTGGCCGAAGGCAGTAGCGGTCGTGCTCTCACCTACGACGCGACTTCAGTCGTCGGCAAGACCCAAATGACGGGCGAAGCGTGCTCGCAGACCTGCAATCAGCTTGGATACGATATCGCAGGCACGGAATACAGCTCGCAATGCTACTGCGGCTCAGCGCTTGGCAATGGGGCTACCGGCGCTATTATTGACACGTTGACCAACTCGACGAGTCAGTGCAACTACCCTTGCTCAGGCAACTCGGCGCAAATGTGTGGTGGATCTGTGAGTGGTCTATTCTGCTAATGTGTATCTCGATAGTATGAATTGCTGATATTGACTGGACGTGGCAATAGAACCGCTTGACCCTCTACTCGAGCCTCACTCTGTCCACCATCAAGTCTGCGTTGTCGTCATAGGCGGCAGTAAGGTCGTTCCAATGGTGATAATAGACATCTTCAATATTTCCTTCTATATCACGGACAATGACAATTACCTGGGGTTTACGCGTATTTCAATGGGACAAGTGCACAAGTTCATGGCATGTCCATTGCAAGTCAAGCAAGCGTTGAGGACAGGAGCGGTGACGAAGAAGTGAAGTGCAGCAAGGCAGTGCCACGCTCGGTGAATATCGGTGATATGAATTTAAAGGAATGGCAGTCCACCCCTTAGTCGTGGCTGCTCTGATTAGTAGCATGACTGTAGAGATAGCAATTGAGTGAGTATAGTGAGTATTAGCATGAGCGTTTTCGGGCATTGCATTGGGCATTGGACACTGGGCACTGCTTATTACTATTCGTATAACAATCGATTGATGCCCTGGTTTTAACACTATCCGGTCATCTCTATCCTTCATCCCTCTCTCTCTTTCTCTTTACAGTGTGTATTGGAACAAACGTAAGTCGCATCTTGCACGCCGCGTCCATCTCGCGGATGGGCAGCATACGATGTAGACGAACCAATTGCTGACTGTGGATTGATTGGTCATCTCTTCTCTCGCCTCGCCACCTCTCTCTGCACTCTCACCGCATTCCTGACTATCGTCGTCATTCCTCCGTCCACACTTCTGCATAGCAGTCCTAACGACGTTACACATCCACCATGGCTCTGAAGCGCATTAACAAGGTGAGTCTAACGTCCAGTGGGCCGGACGAAGAGGAAGAGAATGATGGCAATCGTCCTCTCTCCCGTATCGTTATCCGTGCGCGAGCTCACGCGACATCTATCCTTGTCGAATCGTAGGAACTCATCGATCTCGGACGGGACCCACCAAGTTCCTGCTCTGCTGGTCCCATCAACGACAACCTCTTCCAATGGCAAGCAACCATTATGGGTCCGGTGAGCGTCACTCCTCTACTCGCCCCCTATCATCCCGTTATACCGTAATCGCAATAATCATGGTCAGTGCACTAACATGCATACGCATACGCAGGCCGACTCTCCTTACTCTGGCGGTGTCTTCTTCCTGTAAGCTCATCGCAGCACAACTCCACCATATCATCTGACGCGATCACGCAGCTCCCTCACATTCCCTACCGACTACCCCTTTAAGCCTCCTAAGGTCCAGTTCACCACCAAGATCTACCACCCTAACATCAACGCCAACGGTTCCATCTGTTTGGACATTCTGCGAGACCAGTGGAGCCCAGCATTGACCATCTCAAAGGGTGAGTGGAGTGACGAGTTGCGGCCTTGCCATGTTGCACTTACTTCTGTCCTTGTGCGTTAGACTGACGGCTCTCTGCGTTCACTATTTAGTCCTGCTGTCAATCTGCTCAATGCTCACAGACCCCAACCCTGATGACCCTTTGGTGCCCGAGATCGCCCATGTAAGCTTCCCAAGGCATGACGTTGCTGCGTAAACCTGACTCTGTGTGCTAGACATACAAGACGGATCGACCTCGTTACGAGGCGACGGCGAGGGAGTGGACGAGGAAGTGAGTGATGTTGCGACGTGCAGCACCCCGCACGAGATTCGCGCTGATGTTTTTATAGATACGCGACCTAAGACCGCTTCACTCTCTTTCATGACTTTTCACGTATACAAGCTTTAGCCTTTTTAGCACCCCACCGTCATGCGATCTGTCTCATTGTACGATCGTGATTCAAATGTTTGCATTGGGCAACTACAACATTAAACGCATAATTCACTGACCACGTTTCTCTGCTCGACGACCGCGGTTCCCAGACGTTGTTGTCTCTACCACATCTTGGTATGCGGGTGGCGCTGTCTCTGGGTATGCGGAGCTAGACGCAGGAGGGGGAGGGTGGTATGATGCGGGAGGCGGGACAGGCTCGTCCACGCTGATTCTGGTCGGTTGCGAGTTGTCGTAGTCGTCGCTCGACAAGGGCAGACTGGGTTGTCGCACTTGGTGGTACTGCTGCACTTGGGGCGTGAGGAAGGGGTCGATTGCGCCGGCGTTGTTGGTATTACTGATCAAGTCGAGATGGCTCTCTTTGACGTACGCGCGAACGAGTAAACGATGAGTGGGCAATTTGAACGCGTCTGCGTCTCGCGATTGCTGATAGTTCCTGGCGACATGTATGATCCATGCGGTCCACCCTATGAGCACGACGAAGTGGACGAATGAGATGGCGGCTACGGCGCCTGATAGGGCTTTGCACTGCTGTTCGCGGATTCGGCCGCTGTATGACGTCGAAGGGAAGTAGCAGGAGCCCGTACTAGTGTAGACGGCCGCGGTGATTCCAGAGGCTGGAGTGGAGTGGAGTCAGTTGGCGTTTCTTCTCTCTGAGATCAAGAGCGGGATGTACTCAAGAGAGTCAAGTGAAAGTGAGAGTGAGAGAGCCACGAGGGGACTTACCGATCCAAGCGATTGCCTCCACGACCAAATACGCAATCTCGCCTGCAGCATGATCCCAGGTCGACTCGCTATCTCTCACCGAGACGACGATGGCCATCGGAACGTAGATGAGCATCGCGAACCCGCCCGCACTTTGGATGATGATGTTGATGAATGAGCGCGAGTCGGAGAGCCAGTTGATCAAGTACGCCACGGCGAACAGGAGGAATGAGAGGCCCTACACAATTCGATCAGTCCTGCCCAAGCTCATTTGGTGATGACGGGTGGAGTAACGCAAGTACACAGTGTAGTAGGTGAGTATGGAGGCAGGGAGATACTCACGAATAGGCCGTAGCGCACTTTGAGTGAAGTCGAGGTATTGCTCCGAGCCACCATGATGCTGATGTCGCCGCGGTCGGATGTCGGGGACGTCGTCAATTCTTCTCTGAGACAAGTTATGTGCTGCTTGGGTTTGAATCTGATTCGTTCAAGACAATTGACAGTCAATACGCAGAGATCAAGATGTATGTTGCTGAACGACACTCTAGTACTACTGTCAAGTAGAAGCGGAGAGCGGGGCAGCAGCTAGCTGCTCGGCTACGAAGCTATCTGAATTGCGGATCGACAACACTGGCTGTGCACACTGGTTGCCGAAGAGCCCTTGCTCTGCCGATGATCGGAGAGCGAGAAGCGAAGGGTCAGGCTTACAGGAATAGTCACCCACGATAGGCTAGTGACGCCATGCAGCGGATGGCTTAGCTTAGTAGCAGTAGTAGTGCAGCAGCGCCGTGTCACCCACAGGCTGGCTCTACGCTTAGTCGTGCCCCACCCCACATTCATGCTATGCTGTACACTAAGGTAGTCCACTCCAGGAGCGCAGGGGAGCGAGGAAGCGATGACGGTGGATCAGAATCAGTGTGATCTCGTTATCACCTAGGAAGGGATTGCGCGCTAGTAGCATATCTGCAATGGAACACAGGCAGGCACATGTTCGACGCATCCAAGTATAGCATAGCATAGCAGCATAGCATAGTATAGTAAAGTATAGTATAGCGCCGACGGCGGGAAAGCGGTGCGGACAAAGGTCGCGCACAGAGAGCTGAGAGCTGAAGCTACTCCACTCACTAGGTATAACGTACAAATAATCAACGTAACAATTCGGTCTCTCGGTCTCTCGGCGTCGTAGCGTGATTGTACCTGACAACCAAGGTCACTATCCTATCCTATCCTATCCCCCTATAAAATATCCTAGCGCTCATACCTCTAGGCGTCAGGCGTAACACGACTACTACTACTACTCCTCCTACTGCTCCATCAGTCAGTGGGTCAGGCGTGGCGGTGGTTTCTCCTATCCCTATCCAAAGTACTCGACTAGAGAACGGTGATACCCCCCTTTTAGCAGGGTCGCGGGCGTGCAGACTTGAGGGGTCAACTCCGTTGATCATGCTTATACTCGAGCGTCATATCGTATCTACCGAACGGCGCGAGATGAGATAGGTTAGCGCCGATCTGTTCATCTGCTCATCTGCTCTTCCGCAATCCGCAATCCGCAATCCGCAACCCGCACTGCCTCGAAGCACGTTGTGCCTCTCACATCATTGTCATTCCCATGTGACTAACCGGCAGCTACTAGTCTATTAACAGGACTGACCGCTCGCGCTAGTTTCAACTCCGACAGGAAGGGGGACCTATGATAGCGATGCGGAGTGAACGTACTGCAGTGCAGACAGTGCAGTGCTGCGGCGGTGCGCTAACAGTCTGGTGACTAACGGCAGTGGTAGTGAATGACTCGGAGTCTCGGAGTCTCGGGATCCACCTATCACTTCGTCAGAGGTATATAAGGCTGTATCCAGATCTGGGTGGAGTCGAAGTATCTATCAACTCATTCACTGTCTCGCTATACTAATAACTCACTTCTGCCCTCATACACACACACGCACCGTCGACAGCTGCAAAATGACTCTTTCCGTACAAAGTCAGACCCAACAGAACCCTTCTCAGAGCCGTCGCTGGCCTCTGATCCTCCGCTATGCGCTCTTCGTAAGTCAATCTCCTAGTCCCAGCACACCGATCTGCGCTCTACCCAATCCCAAGCCTTTGTTTGACCCGCCCCTGCAATGACCATTCAAGATACTATCACTAACATGCATCCGCACACTCAGGCAACAACTTTCATCCTCTTCCTCGCGTCGTTCCTCGTCAACCTTCTCACCTACACCTCACTCATCAACCTGATATTCCACTCTGCCTCAGGCCTGGCGATGCTGGTGTACGTCCCTGCGGCCATCGTCCTCACGGTGCGGGACAGTCAGGCGAAGTTTGCCAGGGTGAAGGGGGAGTTGGGGTACTTGGGTACTCAGATCGTCCTTTGGTTGGGTCAGTCTCCTCTCTCCTCCCCCCTCTCTTTCCTTCACAGCTCTCATCTCTGAGCCTGTCATAATCATCTCAGCTCTAATCTGGACCTCAGCTGATGAACCTTCGTCCGCAGCCAGCACCATCCTCATCATAGTCGGCCTCACAGCGAACAACTGTTTCGGTCGAAGAGGCTACGAGCTCGTCAAATGCCACCACGCCCTGATCGCGCTGATCATCTTGGCCGTCATCCAATTGATCCTCTTCACCACGCACGCCTCGTGGCTGGTCTACAAGGCCAAGACCAACCCTACCGCTTTGACAAACGTATACTCCGTCCCGGCGCATACGCTCTTGTCCGCAAGCCCCAGTCAGGGGTTCCTCCCGCTTCATTCTCAGTCGAAAGATATGTACCAATCTCCCTGGAACGAAGTTTGAGGGGAGACGGGAGAACATTGTAGGCAGAGAAGGCTGGTTTGGGGATGAAAGACAATGGACATTTTAGATTTGTACCTATACATGGCAGCTAGCTTGCCTTGGCGATGTGAAAAAGGCTGTGTATGACAAGAGGTCTGTATGGATGTTGCCAGATACTCAAATGGGATCCGAACGCTGCGATTGGTGTGAAGCTGAGCCGCCAGCGCCTAGACCATCAAGCGTTAACACTGCATGACATTGCACTACGAATCGTTGCTACAGCTCTACCAGAACCAGTTCGACTTGGAACATCGTGATCTTCCGCCTCCTCGTCCCTTTGTCCCAACCACTATCCGTCCGCTATGGCAACCCCGCAGTCGCCACCCGCTGAAGGGATCACTCTGCTCATTTCCGCCTTGCTGCAACTCCGCCGCTCTCCACTATCCACTACGCCAACGACCACACGCTATCTCAACCTCTTCACTGCGATTTACACTTAAGCGCTGATGTAGAGACCGAGACCGGCGAGGGAGAGCCAGGAGACGGTGTTAAGGCCGGAAGAGATGCCGTGGAGGATGTTGAACTTCTTGTTGACCTTGGACATGGCGTCCGAGGGCTGCGAGAGGAAGCGAGGAGATATCAGTGACTTGTCGCTACAGCACACAGAGCAAAAGGATGTTCAGGAGGCGAGACTCACGTTGGGCTCATCGTGCTCCTTGCCCTCGAGGCGCTCGAGCCTGTGCCTCTCGAAGGTGGCCTCAGTGGTCAATGGGCCGACGATCAACCAGTTGAGCAGTTGAGGAACCATGGACGCGAGGATGTACAAGCCCTGGTGGCCCTCTTCGCTGGTCGCCCAATGAGGCTCAACGCGGGGAGACGAGATCAGGTCGGGGTGGAAGTACAGGTGGGTGAAAAGCAAGACACCGGTAGTCAGGGTGGAGAAGGAGAAGTAGATGGGGGCGAGGCGGGATTGCAGGGTGCCGAAGGTCTGTCTGGGAAGAGTGGTGTACGAGCGGTAGCTTGACTGTGGTCGAGGCGTAAAAGCACAGGCGGGAATGGCAGAGTTCAGAATATGCCATTGACGAGAGCAAGAGTAGCACGCGAAGATCGCGTCACGTATTGAGATGATCGAGGTTCACGGGATATAGCCGCGTCATGAATCGACGGCGGGATCGATATCATCGGTATCGTGTCAAGCAGAGCGACACATCAGACACGGCAGACGACATGGCCGATTCGACGATAGCATTGAGAGTATTGAGAAACAAGATACGAGTCGTCAGCTTTGTCCTGACATTTGACATTTTATAGAACCGCGATGATCTAAGAACGCACGATGGTGTTCCAAGCATTAGCACCGAGGGCCGTACCCCATGTGATGAGGTAGAAACCCTTGAGGGTGAACGGCGGGAGGAGGGATCTGGAAGTGGACATTGCAGAGATGTCGATGCTAGTGGTGGTAGCTTGCTGAGCGCGGATTCGGTGATAACTGCAAAGAGGATTGACGGAAGTTGCAGTTGCAATTGCGAAATAGTTGCTAGTCGGGAGATGCGTTGGAATGTGGCCACGGCGCAGCGCAGCCGAATGATGACACGTTCATTTCGCTCTCTGTGCCAGCAGTCGTTAAGGGTCCGACTTGTTCCGTCCCCCCACCTCTGCGGCCAAGCAGGCTTCAGCACTGACGTCACAGCCAACGGAACACCAGAATCACGTCATTGGGCCCCGCGCGACGCTTGCTCGCTCGCTCGCTCGGATTTGTATTCACTGCTTAAACTCGCTGTGAACAAACAGAAAGTAGTACGAGTGCTCGAGCACGCGTAACACTGATGCTAGTAGTACTACTGTACCTACGAGTGCTCAGTAGTACGAGTACTGGTGTGGTCGGCTGAGCTGAGCATTGGAGCTGAGCTGCTCCTTGTTCGTATGTCATGTCGCTGTCACATTGCGCTCCCCTTGCTCCTCCACCTGGCTACTGACCACTGACAGATCTGCCAGGTCCAGGTATGCATGAACCTTGTGCTGCCGAAGATCAGACCAGCTAGTATGGGAAACCGACCTAATGGCCGTACTGGGCTCCTCACATGTGATTCTAGAGGAGACAGTCTGTGGCTGCTCGAGGGTATATAAAAAGTCCACCACAGCTCAGTCTGCGTAGCTGGGAATTTTCCATCCTCTCCTCTCCATTCTCACATCAAACACCACAACACCTGCAGCAGTAACCATCATGTCGTTCCTCCGCACCACCACCACCGCCACCACCTTGTTCTCCGCCCGCACCGCGAGCGCTGCGCGCGCCGCGAGCGTCTCATACTCATACCGTGCCCTCTCCGCCTCGGCCGTCAGGCACAAGACCGTCACTGACTCGGTCAAAGAGAAGGCTGACTCTGTGAGTCTGACGTCCGACGCCTGTTGTCTCACCCGCGCTAGCAAGTAATGACTTGTGACTTGTGACTTGGCATTTTCGTAGATCAACAAAAAGGTCGGGCAGACCCTTGCCAGCGGGATTGAAAAGGGCCAAGAGACGACGTCCAGTGCCGGTGAGTCCCCAAGTTCGGGTTCAAGCCAGAGCCACAAGGCAGAGAGAGAACTGGCGCGACCACTCTAGCTGGCACCCTTACCTGCTTTCTGCTTAAGCGTCGAATCACGTGCCAGACCTTGCTAACCTATCCTCATGACCACGGTCATGACCAGATATGAAGCCCACAGCCGACTCGCCGGGCAAGGCAAAGGCCGAGGCGGTCAGGCAGGACACCAACCACGCTATGGGCAAGGCGGCCGGGAAGCTCAGAGACGTCAAGGATGATCTCAAGAAGGATCTCTGAGCGGATCAGCCCTGTGACTGAGTAAGAAATGGGATTGAAATGTTTTGAAGAAGAAAGTGTTACGTAGCATATGCAATATCTGACGAGTCGACCGCCTGGAGCATCTCGCTTGACTGCTAGTACAAGACCCAAGACTGATATACCTATAAGCGATCCAGTACGTCCCCCAGACTCATCCGCAGCTGCTCATCATCCCTCAACGCATCCTTCCAGCGCTCCAGCACCGCCCTCTTGCCCTGCGTCAAGCCAAATCTGCTTTCGCTCTTCCTCTTCTTGTTCTTCTGCGCTGCTGCGTCCATCACAGGCAGAGATAGAGCATGATGTAACTCCTCTACTACGTTTTCCGCAAGAAGTTTCCCTTGCTCTGGGCGAACCTCCATCACGAGCTTTAAAGTACCCTTCAACACCTCAAAGACGACTATACTATCGTCCACTTCTGATTGTCGGTTCTGTCCTATCCAATCTGGCAAGTAGGATTGTACTAGCACCTCTGACAACGCAGGGCCTCCTCTGATCGATGGGTAAAGCGTGAAGAGCAGTGGTGCGAAATCGATCAACCGATCTCTTCCACTTGTCAAGCTCATACTGAGCGCAGGGGACGGATTGCTGATCTCCTCCATCGTATCCCTGACGAGACGACTTGCGCCTTGTGGTTCCTTCTCGGCAGCTTCGACAGAGGCGAAGAAGGATCTCTCCCATCCTGATGATGCCAGGTCGAGGTGCCGCGGGATCTGCAGTGCTGCTCGAAGTGGCGCGGGCGTCACGACTACAGTACAGGACAGAACATGTAAGCCACCTGAATGACAGTCAGAGCTGATCGACATACCAGCATGTGAAGCTAAGCCAAGCAGCTCCAACTTCGCCTTCACGCCCAAGGCGTCAAAGCTTGAACTCTCAAATACAGCTCCTAGTCCGCTGGAAGAGTCCAACAAGGAATTCAAGTGAGAAGCGTTGATCCTGATCAAGCTCTCGGGGCAAGCATTACTCAAGACCAGATCCTGGAGGACGATCAAGTGGAGGGCAGACAACAACCTTCCCAAGCCATACGCATTAGCCTATGTCAAGCTTGGCTATGGCCCACAGGTCGACTCACCCTTGTCGCTCGATCTCGGAACAGAGCCACCGGATGACTCCGCCCAGACACCAGCTCAATAATGGCTGAGAGAAATACGACAGGCCGCTGTGAAGCGTGTCGAGGTCGATCTGCCCTGCTGTTGTGGCGGCGATTGCCTGCTGGATTAGCGAGGGGGCGAGTCTGCACAGATCCGTCGGAGCAGTCGCGAGCAGTATCTCGTCCTCAATACCGTCCGAGCCGAACTGTACGAGTGGTCAGCTTGCTTGACAACAGCGACCAAGAGCCAGTATACGAGTGGACGTACAATCGCCTCGACCCAACCGTTCATACAGGTTTTATGATCGGCCGTGAGATGCGGAAGGCTCATTGCTCGGCGGGAATCATGAAGCAGATCGGGCACCGGAAGCTGAAGCGGAGTCAGCGTCAACGCGCTGAGCCAGGATCGCATCGATTAACTCACTTCGAAGTGGGCCACTACCGCTTCGACCAGGATGATACCTTCACCGAATCTAGTCAAGCTTCCTTGAGGGTCATCCGCGCGAGCCGTCTCGTCAATAGCTCCATCAAGCAATCTTGATGTGCACAGATCCAACAAAGCTGCTGGAGATATATGGCTTGACAGAGCCGACAAGATCAGGGGTTGAGAAGCAACGTATATGAACAGGTTATCTGGCGGCGATGTCCCTGGGCTCGCTTTGATGGCCTGTATGACATAGTGATAGAAGTCAGTACGGCTAGCGGAGAAGGAAGAAGAGCAATCAAACATACTCTAATCAGCTCGTCGGTAAATGATCTGGAAGCACCGTATGCGAAGTTGACGATGTGGGCAAGTGGCGGTAGCTGGGATGTTGTAGCGTTTGACAAGCGGTTCTGCGAGAGCACCGAATTGCATGAGACCTCAATCGTGATCGTTACCCTTCAGCAAGCACTTACCGCTAATGATTCCCCCGGAGAGGGGAGCTGCAGATTTGTGCCAGGCAAAATAGCAGTAGCCTCATCGGTAGTGACGACTTCGAGCTGAACAAGTCGACCCAGAAGAGTTTCCTGCAAAGAAAGCGATTGCCTGTATGATCGTCAACCAAAAACTCGCCGTGTGCCTGCAGCACACTCACCAGCCTTCTGGAGGTGGAAAGCCCGCAGACTCATCGTCCGCTTCTGCTTGTGCGACAAGGGCGTTGTACGTCTGCGCAGTCGTTTCAGAATACAGTGCCAACTGTGACACAAGAGCCTGCAGGGCCGATGATAGCGGCGTGACTAAATCGGTCTAATCGAGAACAGTAAGTGAGCTTCTCCTGGTCGAGCGAGCAGGTAGAGACAACGCGAGGAATACCTACGGGATACGGCCATTTCTCATCTGAATGAGTCTTCCACCATCGTAACACAGCAGGTATTGTTTCCACCGCCTGCGCCCAGAGCTCCACGCCATGCGCAGAGATGGTACTTTGTACAATGGCTTCGTTGAGTGCTGCCTCGACCATATTGGCTAGCATCGCGGAGGGATCTGAAGAAAGGTATGGGCCGACCTTGAGAATATCGATGTAGCTCGCTGGAGGCTGGGACAGCTGTGAGGTAGGATTGGGGTCGTCGACTGTTGTCGAGAGTGATCGATTCCCGCGACGCGCGTTTTCCAAGAGGAAAGCGAGAGTCTGGGACAGAGGCAATGACGGACTTCCCGCTGCGCTACCGCCGGAAAGAGTGCCCTGGGCTCCTGCGCTGCCATCCATCTGGATATCTCCGTCTGTACTCGCCTGAGTCGGAGCCAGATCCTGCGTTGCCAAGTCGGCCATGAGCCCGCTGAGGCATGTCCGAAGTGGACTAGCGATTTCTTCCGGGAAGGAAGGTAGGAGTTGGCCTGCTTCGAGACCTATGTCGAGGGATGGCGCGGGGAACGGGGAGAGGAGGTTGACTACTCGCGCCAAGAGAGCCGTTAGACTCGCGAGCCGCTGCGAGCCGCCGGACGCAGCGCACGCTCGTAGGAGGGGAAGGAGTAGGCCTAGTGTGCTTGTTTGTGTGTGCAGAGGAGGGGTGGCGGAAGCTGAGGTACCCACGTCGGGGATTGCTGGTTGCGACGGATCAGGTAGGAACGAGGGGATGATGTTCCCGTCTTCCAGCCCGGATGGATTGGACAGGAGGATAGTAGCAATGAGATCTAGTGTGCCGTGCGCAGGAGTGTCGTGTGTGTAGAGGTGGAAGAGTGCGTGGACCAGAGCTGTTCTTGCGGTCAAGAGAGACGATGTGAGGGCTTGTGAGAGGTAAGAGAGCAGAAGGGATGGCGGAGAAGAAATAAGTAGATTGGGGATAAGCGTAGCTGCAGAGAAATAGACAGATCTAGTCAGCTGCCAGAGTAGTACGACGGTCTGCAGAGATGCATTGACTTACCCGCTAGCTCGTTATCGGACGAAGCAGAGGTATCATCTCGGATTCGAGCTTGAAGAAGCTTGACAAACTGGTAGCGAGTTAGTTGCCCGAAATTTAACGAAAGAAACGGAAAAGCCTTGGCAGCCTCACCTTCTTCGGGGGCACGGCTCGAGCGTATGCTTGGTGCACCAGCTCTGCCAGCGGGGCATCACGGCTCATGATGCTAGCGCCGGTAGAAGCTTTCCGCTCACTTGCTCCGATACTGACAGACGGCAAGCTGCAAGAGGCGACCTGGGTGTTGATTGTTGTCGACATTTAGAAGGAGAGTCTGTTTTGATTGAGAGACTCGCTGGTTGCTAGTTGCCCCGCATTTTGGCATTTGCAGCGAAGTGAATCTAACCTACAAACCGGCCAACACCGCCGTGCTGTCACCGTCACTCGCATTCGTGATTCCTACAGACTGCATTCACTCCCTTGTTCTCACTGTCTATCATATCGTTAAGACCGCCATACGCATACGATATGGCAGCAACTACGACCAACCCCAAGGACCGGAATCTGCTGGCTGTCATCGGCGACGAGGTGCGTCGATCCTCTGCTGCAGGGATAAGATACCCGAGATCTTGATATGGCTGGATGAGGACTGATCATATGTTTCCATTTGTATACCTGTAGGACTCAGTCACTGGCCTGCTGCTTGCGGGCATAGGCCATATCGACCAGAATCAGAAGAAGAACTTCTTGATCGTTGATGGTAGTGAGTCAGCCTTCTCGCTTCAGCATATTTATCCCTCAGCCCCATTCACGATGGTTGCGATTAATGCTGAGGATCACTCCTTACTTGCACGTACTGATACCTCGCTGTAGAGACACAAACCAACGTGATAGAATCTGCATTCCAGGACTTCACCGAGCGGAAAGATATCGCCATCCTCTTGATCAACCAACATGTGAGTCGCGTCTTACATACTCTCTTTGATCTCAATCAACGCTTCTCTCAACCCATGGGCTATGCGAGATGAGGAAGAGCGCTCAGCTGACAATACGGGGATGGAACAGGTCGCGGAGAAGATACGTCCTACGGTAGACAGATACGCTGCTGCCTTCCCCGCGCTTCTCGAGATCCCAAGCAAGGAGCACCCGTATGGTGAGTTCTCCCACGTTCATCTGCAATCTGCACCCTTGCAACTCCCTACAACAACATAACGTCACACCGCTGCACCTGGTTTGTTGTGCTAATCTTTCGTTTCCGGTGTCAGACCCCAACAAGGACTCGGTCCTGAAGCGCGTTAGCAAGCTCCGCGGTGATTAGAGCATCGGGAGCTTGGATATGTGGCGATTGAATAGAATGTATTACTTGTCATTCCTACTGCGCCTCGCCCCTCGCATCATGGCTCTCGTATGCGGTCAGTCAAAAGTAATGCTGAGCTGCGAAAGCGCTAGCGCCAGGGCCAGTGCCAGTCTGTGGATGCGCAGTATTCATACTGATTGTACAACATTGATCAACATGACGACGACGCTCTACAACGCCGCAACAGCCTCGAGCTGCGCGACCTCCTTCTTCAATCCATCCTCTTTCCTTTCCAAAGCGTTCACTTCGCCTTCCATGGCTTTACATGCCAACTCTAATTGCACGGTAGACCCGACGAGATCCTGCCATCTCCCCTCGAGTTTGCCCAAGTGCTGTCCTGTTGATTCCTGAAAGACTCTTCGCGACCTATTCACCTCCGTCACTTGTTCTTTCAAGTTGGCGAGCGTCGATTGCAGTTCGGTGAGTTGCGAGTTGAGCTGGTAGTTGCGCACTAGCCATGCGTTCGGTCCGTACGACGCAAGGATCGAGGCGTTCTCGTTCCTATGCACAACACTCCATCAGCTTTTGTGCCGAGAGATGGAGGAAAAAACTGACCTCAGAGCCATGTGACCCTCGCCCAATCGGCTCTGTCGCTCGGCAGCTATCAATTCCTCCAATGTCGCCTCCTCCGTCACATTTGGGATACCGTATTTGCTCGGGTCAATCCCTCTTATAGGCTTTGACGGATATCCAGCAAGTAAATCTGATAGGTTTGATGATTTCTATATTGGAGATGACAACGTGGAGGCGGTCAGTACACCGTACTTTACGTGCGGGATGAAACATTAGACGTTGTGCTCACCGGGAAGACCTCTACGGCGGTCGGTAATCTCTCGTC
Organism: Cryptococcus sp. GC_Crypt_5; assembly: GCA_026538355.1. NCBI lineage: Eukaryota > Fungi > Basidiomycota > Tremellomycetes > Tremellales > Cryptococcaceae > Cryptococcus > Cryptococcus sp. GC_Crypt_5. Next base: position 63,425 of record JALPBZ010000009.1, read on the forward strand.
ATCGTCTGCTATCTGGGGTGTTTTTCGCAGTTCCGCCTCGATCAGAGCTTGAGCAGCAGCTTTGGAAGCTTTTCATTGCACGAGATGTTCGTTACAAGACAACAACAGAGTGAGCAAGAAGGACAAGTAAGATGGATCAGCTCCTGTCCACGTTGGTATGGTGGAATGTCGAAGCTCACCAGGATCCTCCACCTGCTTGTCCACGTACGGTAATGCGTCCAAGTACGCTGAAGAAGACATATTGCGGTGATGTTGTTGACGATCTGGTAAGTGTCAAGGCGGATATTATTATTGAAATTATATGCTTTGGCTTCGTAGCATTGACGGTTCATTGATTGATGGGTGCAGGTGAATGACGGGATCAAATCTCCCCCTCATTCCTTATAACGGCGTTATCCGGCGATATCCATTCTGGATCAACCGGCTCTGGCTGTGACCGAGTTGCTGTTGCTGCTCATGTTGATACCTACGATACTTGCCCAATGTCTTGATGCAAAGCTCAGATCAATAACGACCTAATACCTGCCTTACGCCATCGCCGAGAGCCCCCGGTCAGAGTACAACGAGTGATATAAGAAAGAAATAGAGGAATCTCCAGACTACCCGGGCTTCAACAGTGTAAACGCAGTTCCTCCTCTCGTCGACAAAGAGCTCAGCATGGAACCGATATTGGGCGAGAGCAAGAGACGGGTAGTGAGTAGAGCTCAGTCACTATATTTGGCAACCATCACACGACGATGCCGTATGGGTCGCATACTGGTGTCAATCACGCTAGCGGGCAATGCGAGCGCCTCGTTGAGGTGAATCACTTAGATCAACGCTGACATTCCCCAGTGCTACTTCTTCGACTCGGACATTGGCAACTACCACTATGGGCCTGGTGAGTGATGAACTCATCTGGAACAGTCAGAAAATATGCTGAAGATTGCGACGCACATGTAGGCCATCCCATGAAGCCGACCCGTATCAGGATGTGTCACTCGCTCGTGATGAACTACGGTCTGTACAAGAAGATGGAGATTTTCGTGAGTCCATCTTCATTTCGTTGTACCTCTTCGAACGACTGGAGCTGATAGCGGATGATGTGTGTCTTAGCGTGCAAAACCAGCGACGAAACGCGAAATGTCACAGTTCCATACAGACGAATACGTCGATTTCCTACATCGCATCAACCCCGACAACGCCCAGCAGTTCGCGAAAGAACAGGTCAAATGTGCGTATCGGCTATCAGTCACATTGCTTGATCTCGGCGAACCTCGAGCTGACTCACGATACTCATCGTAGACAATGTGGGGGACGACTGTCCTATCTTCGATGGGCTGTTCGAGTACTGCTCCATCTCTGCCGGCGGGTCGATGGGTGAGCTGCGTTATAATCGGAAGTTCGACGCAGCAGCTGACGTCGAGATTAGAGGGCGCAGCGCGTCTGTCGAGGGATAAATGCGATATCGCAGTCAATTGGGCAGGGGGTTTACATCATGCTAAGAAGGCGGAGGCAAGCGGATTCTGTTATGTGAACGGTGAGCGATCGCAATCTGCCCACAATCTATTGGTGAGCTAAACTGACAATCGATGAAGACATCGTTTTGGGTATACTGGAATTACTCAGGTGAGCTGGTATCTCTAGAATCCTTGATCGCATCAGCTCATTCTGTAATCCTACCTTCACAGATATCATCAACGAGTATTGTACATCGATATCGACGTTCATCATGGAGACGGTGTCGAAGAGGCATTCTATACGACGGATCGAGTGATGACAGTCAGCATACACAAATACGGCGAATTCTTCCCTGGTACTGGAGAAATCAGAGATAACGGTATTGGGAAGGGCAAGGGGTAAGTAGACCGAGCATTTCTCCCTATCAGATTTGCTGACCATCGAACAGATATGCCATAAATGTCCCATTACGAGACGGAATAAGTGATGATAACTATAAAAGTATCTTCGAGCCAGTACGTCCATCTCCACCTCGTATGTTTGTGGAAGTCAGCTGATGAGGTGTCGCAGGTCATTCAGCGGGTCATTGAATGGTATCAACCGGGTGCGATTGTGCTCCAGTGCGGCTCGGACTCGCTCTCGGGCGATCGATTAGGCTCCTTCAACCTCTCGATGCGAGGTCATGCCGCCTGTGTTCAGTTTGTCAAATCTTTCAACCTGCCATTATTATTGCTGGGTGGAGGCGGCTATACCGTCAAATCGGTATCGAGGACATGGGCGTTTGAGACGGGACTGGCTGCGGGAGTCGAACTTGGGCGATGTGAGTGCCCGACATATTCGCCTTGAGTTTGAGGGAAAGCGACTGATCATCCGCAGCAATCCCAAACAATGAGTACTGGGAGTATTACGGCCCAGACTACGAACTCGATGTGCGATCATCAAATATGACAGATCACAACACACCAGAGTATCTACAGAAAGTGAAGGAGTCTGTATTTGAAGTCTTACGAGACAAGAATGCTGCTCCCAGTGTGCAAATGCAAAGTAAGTGTATCAATGGCATCTGTCCGCTGTAGCTGATCACCCTGTAGGCGTTCCGAAGTTAGCACATGATGACGAAGACGACAATGAGCTGGAAGATACAGAGGACAAAGACGTTAGACGGCCATGTTAGTACTACTCTCACACCAATCCTGTGTAACTGCTGATCCACCCGGTGCTGAGCAGTACGACTGTGGGATAAGGAGAAGCAGCACGAAGCCTCACTTTCGGATTCAGAGGACGAGGGAACTGGTGGCCGGAGACATCGTCAGAATCACAAGGAATCGACACCAAATGGCAGTTCATCAAAGAAGCGGAGATCAAAGTCTCCGCAGACCGGTGCGGCCACTTTAGGTGGCCCTTCCTTCACTACTGGCATAGGATCGACATCAGGGCGTAACGGTACATCCAGCTTGGCCGCACCCGCTCAAACCAGCTCCAACGGTCCACTGGATATCAACGCATGGGCTTCAACAGTGGACCAATCCGCTGCACCAGTATCGGAGGATATCGAGATGGAAGATGGGGAGACGAGGGGTTCCAGTCAGACCGTCGTACCTGCAGGAGGTTCCGCTATCACCACCACAGCCCCTGATGGCGCTGCTGATCCATCAAGCAATGGTTCAGGCGAGATAAGTGGAGTTGGAGCAGGTGACGAAGTTGCAAAAGGGGCATAGAGTCATTTTCCCTTCTTTTAGTAACTTGTCTGCCTGTTGTGCACTCTACACCGTGTTTTGATGTATGTATTCTGTGCAAAAGGAGTGGGCTCGACGAGAAAACTGAAGATGTAGATGGATGAAGCTGTATGCATTGCAACATTATCATTGTTGACTCTTTGCTCTATGTTTGATACAAGATGCTACTGTATGTATGCGAAGACAAAGTTGGTAATGGTACGAGTACTGTATACAATTGATGGTGTCTGATGGCCCAAAGGATGATGATTGAGATAGAGAGGAAGATGCACTATAAAGCTAGGTAGCCCGGACGCCAGCGTCGAACCGGAAGATATTGATGAGATGATTAGATGACGAATTCGCCGCTGAGCGGGCTTTGGGGGTTGACGCGGATCGAGTCTGGACGGAGGTGCTGGTTCTTGCCTTGCCCCGATGCCAGATCCCATCTGGGAACAGGGATAGGAGAGACGGAAGTTCCAGATCCAGCTTTGTCCGCGGGGGTGAACTGCGGTGTGGGCGGTAATGATGCGTCGCCCGATGACGAGGAGCGGGAGGTGGTGGGTTGCAAAGCGAGCGGGTCGTCGACTGCGCCCACAAGCTGGGGCGTCTCGATGGATACTGGTGGTCTGGGCACGTTCGATGATGTCACGCTAGCTGGAGACGGTCTAGAGAAATCGATATGCGCAAATACGTCTGCGTCGATGAGGTCTGATGATGACGACCACGAGCGCGATACGTCCTGGGGTTGTGAGCGAGCTTGTGCGCGTGCTCTAGCGTCGGCGTGCGAGTGGGCGAACGCGTCCAAATCCTCGTCCTCGTCCTGGTATACTGGAGCGATGGCGACCTTGGTAGGAGCAGGCGCAGGCGCCGCCACTGGTGCTGGAGCAGGTGCAGGTGCAGCGGCAGGCACAGGTCTGACGGCGGCGGCAGCTGCCCTTGCGGCTGAATGGGCGTGCTTGAGCTCGTCATCCGTCATAGTGAATGTGTCGACGCGCAGCACGTGTTCTCTCAGCTGATCAAGAGTCATGCGATCCCGCGGTTCCAGTGCAAAGAGTCCTTTGAGGATACGATTTGTGGATCGTGATATGGGGAGGATGGTGCGCAGGAAATCAGGGTTGTGGACATATGCTCGGAAGGTCTCGTCGTTGGGACATGCTTGTCGCCATGGGTTGCGACCACATGTCATGTTGACAAGGATCACGCCTAGTGACCAGACATCGTTGGTTTCTGTAGAGTACGAGTCGAGGCGCTCGAATAGGCCGCCTTGGCATTCGGGCGAGAGGTAGAATGTGGACCCGCTAAGAAGCACCAAGAAAGTCAGCTCAGTGAATCAATATTGGAGAAAAGGACGCACCATCCAAAGTCGGTCGAGTACCGTTCCGAAGTTGCCAGACCGAAATCTGCGATGCAGACTTTCTCTCCGTTTTGTTGACAAAGGATGTTCTCGGGTTTCAGATCGCGGTGGAAGATGCCCATCTTGTGGCAGTATTGCACGGCGTCGATGATTTGCAGAAAGACCTTTTTGATCAATTGGTCATTACCGATATATCTTTGTCGTTCGGTGATCATGCCGAAGAGGTCGCCCTCGTCGCAAAAGTCCATGATGACGTAGATGTATTCGCTCTCTTCCAGCACCTTGTGGAGAGTGACGACGTTGGGATGTCTTGAGGCCAGTTGGTGCAACGCGATCTCTCGTCTTTGGAAATGCCGTTGGCGCGAGTCGAGCCCTGCGCGCAGGAGACATTTCACCGCGAGGTAAACGGGTTTAGGGGCATGGAGATCGACGGCGAGGTAGACGACGCCGTACGCGCCGACACCGAGGACAGCGAGGAACTCGAGGCGGCCGTTGTCGATGCGGTGGCCGACGAGGTCACGACCGGAAGTAGCGAAAGTGTTGGAAGGCATGTTGGGCTGGTTGGTGTTGCTTGAATGTGGCTGGATGGGAGTCGGTTGAGTGGTTGATTGACTGTGTCTGTGTCTGTTGCTGTGGCTGGCTGTGTGATGCGAGAGGCTTGAGAGCTGGTGGATGGGATCTTAATTGACCTTCCGGCTCGCCAGTCTATATAGGCCAAACGACTGTCGACCGTCGGCACCAAGGTGTTCAAAGGCCACTTTGAGCCTGAGACCGATTTTGTCCAACCAGTCCTAATGCAGTATCCAGATACGCACGGTTACTCCTTTTGCGCGAGTGAGAGTTGGAAAGCAGGCCGAAGATGAGATACCTGTCGAATGGTCTGCTGGTGAGACACGATATTGGTGGTCCGAAACACAATCCTTGCTCTATATGTCTATATCGATAGCTCTATGCGTCGCTTTCGTCGTCGGAACCAGCCGTGTCCGTGAATGTACTTCGTGTGGAATGCGTCGTGCGGTGTGAGACGGTGCTCGAGATCCAAAAGGAGTGTGGAGCGCGAAAGACGGACGCAGCACGAGTGCTGAACACGTAATGACCGGAGGGGGCGAGACGATGTCGTGTGTCGGACTGGACGACCTTGGTGCGGTCGTGTTGGGGGATGTTGATTATAGAAGAGTATTCTGGAATAAGAGACAACAGTGCGAGTCGGCTCGAGAGACGGTCGACTATAGCTAATAGGCGAGTGAAGTTCGAGTTACGATAGGGGGAAGAATACAATACTGAATGTTGAGGTACGAGTACGAGGACACGGTAGTACGACGGATTGATTGGGCGAGCTTAACTATGGCCGGCACGGTTGAGGGACGGGCGGCACGATGCAATGTGCCTATAAACAGAAATGGTGGGAGACGAGCAAGATGTTTGCGTAGATAGATAGATAGAGACAAGGTTGCGGATACAGTGGTCGTCTGTGTGTTGGGCAGGGTGGATGAGATAGATGGGACCTTGTCCAAGGTAGAGTTTGAGGGCGTGAGACGCCGTGCCAGCTGTACGAGCAGTACGATTTGTGGGAATTGCAATGATGATATGCTGTAGCAGAGTTGAGCGTCCAGCGTCCAGCGTCCAGCGTTCAGCTTCCAGCGTCGATTGTGGGACCGCAGTCTCCTATCTCTGGAACGTTCCGGCTCTGCACCTTGTGAACCTCGATTCGTTGTTCTTTGTTCAGTCGGATGGGCCGGCGAGGCCGCAGTGGGTTTGGCGTAGGAACGAAATTGCGGAGGGTGACTGACGCCTTACGCGCTCCGAGGGTCCGAGGTTTTACAGTGACTTGCCGAACAGTCAAGCAGTCAGACAATGGGACAGCCAAGCAACCAAGCAGCCAAGCAGCCAAGCGGTCAGACAGCCAAACACCCAAAGCGAGGAGCACGATGTTTAATGAGCAATAGCCTTTGCAATAGCGCGGAACGCCAGGGCCGGGGCGTTACTATTTGCTGCATAACTGCTTCGTGTTCGGCGCAAGCTGCAGGCAGCCCCGAACGATGGAACAGGACGAGATACAAGCAAAACACAAGCGCAGTACCAAATGGAACTACGTCGCAACAAGGTTTGGCTCGGCACGAGTCTAGCCCACGAGCCATGACTCAAAAGCCAATATCCGCCCGTTACCCTCTCCATTAACGTATTTACGTCCGCTCGCCCAAGCATGAGCCTGCGTTTTCCAACCACCTGTGCTGTATTCGCACTACCGCTTGCAGCGTCACAGCTTGCCATAACGATGTATACCGTACATCGACCCTTTCCAGGGTCGAACAAGCAGTAAAAGAAACAATTTAAGCTTTGCGTACTAGCCATAGTCTACTGAGGCGCATCCAGCATTCTTTTTTAGTTGGTGTGCCAGAATACGAGTAAGTTGCCTCTTTGACTCTTCGACCAAGTCTTCGCAGCAGGGTCTGTCGCACACGATTCATTACCGCCAATCGCTGATCACCAACAATCGAATTGATCACGATCACATTCCTGCATTCGAAATCAAGTACGAGTTTGTACAACGGACAGCCCTCGAGCTTCACCATGCTTTGTGGTCGGAGGCTGCAGCTTGCGGGTGGTTCGTCGTGGCGGTACCATATATTTTTCTTCCGATGTAATACAATGTATAAATAACAGAAACAGACGCCAAAATAAACGCAAAGAGTAAGTTTGACACGAGCATGTGCCGTCCCATCTTCATTCACCTCCTACACAGCCGGCTAGAAGGATAGACGGACAGAGGCGTATTTCACTTTGGCACCTCTTGTCATCCAAACGGGCACATACGTAACGGCCACCACAATGGTAAAGTGTCACCGGACTGCACCGGACTAAAAGGTTGTTGCAGCCACCACGATATCGCAGACTCCGACGCCACTGATTGTCGGTGCCGCCGCCGCCGCCACCAGTTGTTCATTTGATCGTCGCTAGTCCTAATTACTAGGAGATGTATGGGCTTCAGGCGCAGTCAGTGAAGATCAGATTGGACGGAAGCGTGGTGCTGGAATGCGATACATATGATCCCAGACCGCCTAGGGATCAGTACGAGGTGTGTGGCGTTACCGAGAGCAGTGAAGCTGGCAGCGGTGAGAGGCGCTGCTAGACATGTTCGACACGCCCTCATGTGTGTTTCGCTTACGGCAAGATTTGCGTAGAGGAGCAACAGCTGATTCAGGGCTGCTGGACGCCCAAGAACTAGATAGAGTGTGGCGTATGGCGCGCATAGTTCCAAAAGAGAGGTAAGTCCGCGGGATGGGCGAGGCTGCGTAGTACTCAGTAAGTGGCTGAACCAAGTCCTGAGTGATTTGGTGGTATGGACGGACTAACCTACCTCTAGGAAAAGGCGAAATGTGGCGCACGCCTCGTTTGTTCGTTATGAACCGCCCTCAAGAGCGCCTTCTGTATTCCATATGAGATGAGATATCAGGGTTGTGTGGGGGTGAAAGCAGTTTAACCTTACTTCTTTCGGTGAATAACGACATGGACGCCACTTGCGTAATATTATCGTATCGCAATGCCGCTGCATCTGCTGGTATGCTATTCCAGTTCCATTACCTGCACTGAGCCAAGCTTGCAATACGATTCGAGGTCTGAGTCTGAATCTGAGTCGTCTGAACCTGAGTCTCGATTCTTGGTTCTGCGCCTGCCACAGTTCCCAGTTCCAGTGCCAGTTCCAGATTCAGTGCCAGTGCCAGTTCCTGGTGTTCTGGCGTCCAGGCGCAACTGACATCGCCATCTGCAGCGACTTTGCCTCCACAGTCGAGTCCAGTCTCTGTGCAGCCAAACTCGCGTAGGCGTAGGGACGCATTAAGTGATTAGTCTACTATCAGTCCGCGCGGTTGTTTTGCAGCCGCAGCGTGTGGCCTTACGTGGCGGACGATTCTGTTTTGAGATTCGGTGATGCCCACGAGATCACGAGAGTCGACCCAATGGCGCCTCTCTTACGTCTTGTCTAGCGTAAGGACACGTAATGACCATGTCTGTACGCCACTTTTCACGCTCATGCGCATGCCGTGAAGATAGTAGCAAGGTTCTTCACCCCTAGTGACAGTACGGCAACACGGAGATGGCGATTGCGTGAGTATCAGTGGCGAGTAACGTGATTGTCACGTCTCGTGATTTGTACCGGTGCTTGGTCATGCCGAACTACTCGTCGAACCAAGATCTATCCCCGTCACGCCGAGCATGAGTACGGTCACGACGTGTGCGACGTGTCCGTAGATATCGCTAGTTCGGGTACCAACATCATATCTCTTGTCACGTCGGACAAGATATTGCGAGTCAAGGATGGTCCTCCACATAGCTAGCGGGCAGAGCGCGACGTGGACCAACTATCACGAGACTAGAGCTCCTACCTACCGTGACTGCGATCGAGGACCCGCACTGCTGCCGAGCAACACCAAGATCTATATTGATTGTTTTGGTCGTTCTATATTCGGCGAGGCGTGACCGGTGCCGAGATCCGTACGAGTGACTAACGTCGCTGCAGTCAGCTGACCATCGAAGCCATTAAAGCCACAAAAGGCGCTAGGTGACATATGCTACATGTTATGCAATCTCTTTCAGTCCGCTTTCCATGCTATGTACTAGTACGCGATATTATAGTCATTGTCCAGTGTATACAAAGAATACAGCCGAATGCACCACCTTCTTTCCAATTATGGCCATCTCACTGGCGTTTTCGATAAATCATTTTCCGCGCAATCCAGTAGACGGCCTGAGTATATCGTGTATCCACGTGCCCAAAATAGCTGAAACTCGTCACTACGCTTCATCGGGATTGCGTGTTCTCAGTTGGTCGTAACGGGGTGGTAGGTCACTAAAGAGGAAGAATGGTCAGCCAAATCTCAAAATGGCGACGCTGACACCGTGGGAAATGTACTCACACAACCTCGCCCGCATCCTCGTGCTGCACAAATCTCGTACCCGACTCCTGACTCGGCACTTCGGGCAATCTTCTCCCTTCGCTACCGGCCACTGCGCTTGCTACCGGCGTGCCCAGTTGCTGACTAGGTGGTGTCTTCCTGATCGAGTTGAAACGGTTGGGCGTTCCGTGGCCGGCGGTCGCAGCACCAGACATCTCAGTCGGTGCCTGTGAAGCGGCAGGGGCGGTAGGATGGGCTAAACGTCCGCTCTCCTCGCTTGGTCTAGGTGTTGCCCCCGTGCCAATGCTACCGGCGACAGGACCCTGATGTGAGCCACGGGTAGCTTTCTCGCTGGCCAAAGCCACTGAAGCTGGAACAGCATAGTTGCCGGCTCCGCCGCTTGCTAGTGCACCGGCTCCACCGCTAGGAGATTCAGGCGGTGATGGGTACCGGAAGGGACTGGGCTCGTACATCGCACTGTTCAAATCGTTTGGCCGGTCCTCGTCTGGGCTCACGCCACTAAGTGGACGACCAGTCTCCGGATCATCCGATCTAACCAAATCAAGTTGGTGACGATTAGGTTTCTCCTTTGAAACGCCGTATGATTTGAGTGCAGGGTCGCCTGAGTCGTTTCGGTTGCGTGCGCGGCGGCGGATACAGCAGAACAAGAGAAGTGCCAATAAGACAAGGAATGCTACACCCCCAACAGCGCCGCCTGCAATTGCGCCTGTCTTGGAGGAGGATGAGGAGGAGGCCGACTGTGACGAAGATGAAGTGCCGTTGCTCGATGAGCCGCCGGATGAGGATCCACCAACCCCGGATACACTTGCAGTCGAGGACGAAGATGAAGAAGTCGAAGTCGAGACAGAAGAAGTGGCGGTAGTGCTACTGCCAGCAACCGACGAGGGACTGGAAGAGTTCAGACAGCTCGAGCTACCGCTCTGCACCGTGTAGAGACCGGTCGAACCTCCTGTCTGATACGTCCCCGCGTCGGACATGACAAGCAGGAACTCGGTGTTCTGAGCGATATCGACCTCCCAGTCGTAGGTGGTGGAAGACTGACTGATCGGCAATTTGAATGCGGTACCGTGAGGGATTATGCCGTACAGCTCGACGGGATGGGTAGCGTTGGAATCCCATGTGACGGCCATGGTGCTGCATTCGGATGGGTTGGAGTCGGGGTCGACGGAGAAGGTGAAGTCGTAGTTGAGAGAGCTGTAAGGTCGCGTCAGCTCAGAGACCGGCGGTGGTGTAAGGACGAGCTGCACTCACGATGGCAGACACGAGGAGTCCGAAGATGAACCGACAGCTGTGAGTAATAGCGCGTCAGATCATCGATCATGAGAGTCTGAGCAGAGGACGCACTTAGGACAGACGTAGTGCCACCAGTTCCAAAGCCAGTTGCGTCCGACATGACAATGACGAACTCCAAGCTGGATGGCTGCTCGAGAGTGAAGGAGTACGAGTAGGGACTGGTGAGATCAGTCGGCATGGTGATATTGACGATGTGACCCGTTGATACGGTGATGGTCTACAGGAGGGTATAGCTGTTAGCGGCTGTATGGGAGAGGGGAGACGACGGTGACGTACAGGAACTAAGAGCAGTTCGAACGGCGCTGTACCGCCAGTCCTGTAATAGAAAGCAAGTCAGTATATACCTATAGCCTGATGGAGAGGTAGGTCGACATACCATTGTACGGTAAAGTTGGAGCATTGGGTGGGAGTGCTGGTGCTGAAGGAGAATGCAGAGGAGAGGGGTAAGGAAGCGAGGAAGAGGAGGGGCAGCATGTGCGCTGTCGCAGAGAGGGATTGCAGTCTGCGAGATCATCGATGTCAGCTTGATTCCTCGACTAAGTAACATGAACAGCTCACCGCCACATCCTGCGATAACCTATGAACAACGTCAAGAGGACAGAGAGATGTTGATAGACAAGAGAAGAAGTATGAAAGAGTAGAGTTGGACCGTTGATTCGTTCTTTGCTTTCCTTTGTGTATTCTGGTGCGAATCGGGGTTGATGGACCGTGCGCAAGTGAAACACAAGCTAGAGAACGTTGAGAGTCGATTGATCCCCAACTAGACACACTTTTGTGTTCTTTCTGATGCTGTACGACCCTGCTAGCGTGATGACCGGCGCAGGAGTATGAATGACTGGGTGTACCGCGTCGAGCTGGGGACCAGACTGTCTTACGTCGCGTACGCACAAGGAGGTCGTGTAAGGATCGCGCTGTGCGAGTAATAGTAATAGTAGTAGTAGTCGGTGGCGCTGGTCTCCCTTTGCTGAGACTGTGTGACTCTATGTCCTGCTATTACTTGTTGTATGCTGTAAGCTGTGAGCCGTATGTCTAACGAGTGTATGTTTATGTGTGAGTGAGATGCATGCAAAGTCTGAGCTACGTTGTATGACGAGCAGTACTCGTACTCGTCCACCCAACGTTTCATCACCGTGCACCATCACCACACACCGTACACCGTACACCATACACCATACAGTATGCACCATACAGCATAAAGAAAGCATCATGACATCACTGGGATACCAAAAAAAGACAAGAAAAGGAAAGAAAAGTCCTTTTTATCAAAAACAGAAAAAGGCCTGTTCCCGGTCTCACATTTCGACGCTTTGTTTCCCAATCCTAGTGCGCCTCCCGTTCTCCCGGGCCGTGGTGCTGCAGCGCTGCAGCGCTCCTGCCCTCCCTACAACGCTACTACGATACAGTGCTACAGGGCTACAGTTCCGAGACAGAGCGACAACCCAGAGGCCTATCATTCGTGTTTCCGGAGTATGGGATTCTCTTGTCCGATTGCATGGGCTAGAACCGGGACAGCGATAAAAGGTACCGAAATCAAGGCTTCCAATTAACGTCATTGCACGTGTGACGCAATATAATCGAACATGTCTATGTCTATTTATGCTTTCTTATACCGTCAACGACGATCCCTTGCATGAAAACATCATCCGTACACGCTTCGTTCCACAGTAACGAACATGGCAGGTATCAACGTAGTCGCTAACAGCCCTATACCAGAGTACACCCCGACTTTCGTGAGCACTGCGAGCAGCGGCGGAAGTCATTCGTCAGTAAACAGTAAAGCACGTCTCGCGGATATGCTGGGAATCAAGGGTGACGGAGACAAGTAGTCAGACTCACCATCAGCGTCGTATTTCGCTCTCCATTCCTTATCCCTCCTCCGCCGCGCAATTTTCGTTTCGTAGAGGACTTTCACCGTGTCGTCCCTCCCCGTCCTTGCGCCTCCCGTCCCGGTTCTCAAATTGTTCTCTAGCTTTCGTCGGAGTCGCAAGCCATTATCACTTGCAGGACTGGGCGACGGGCTGAGCCGACCATTACCATTCAACGAGTGACTGGCTGCACCGGCACCAGCGGAGTGCGGCGATAATGCCGGAGAGTCTGGGTTGCTTCCGTCGTACGAATTGCTGAGATGCAGGTTGAGGACTGATGGGACAGGGTGGAACCCTATACTAGGCGGTACTTTCTTGTAGTCACTATACACGCAAGGACTAGTCAGTCCATGTTGGTACCACGGATGTAGGGAGAAACATACGTCGCAGCTTTGTAGAACCGCCTTGTAGGGAGAGCCGTGTCGAACACTCTTGAGAAGAGCCTGAATAGCGGAGGGAGCGCGCGGAGAAGCACAGACTTGACAATGAGACGCCAGAGGAACAGGATGCCTAGACCTATAAAATAGAATCTGGATCAGCCATGAACCGCCGTGACCCCAGTCAGCTTGTATGACTCACCGACGACTAGGCGAGATACGGCAACGAGTGAGCCTTCGAGTATTCCCCACGCTCCAATGGTCGTTGTCTGTAGGGTGATACTGGTGTGTCTGATGCTCAGCCAGTGTCCGACGAACGAGCCCGAGATGACGGATAAGATGGCGATAGCATCTTCGAAGCAAGGGCAGTCGTCGACTGGTTCTGGGTGGTAATGCACCAGTGCAAGAGTAAGCGGTATCGTGATGGCGGGGACTGCGGAGGCAAGGCACAGGTGTCAGACAGAGGTTCTGAGAAGCACTAAGCACTGAGTGTATTGTGACATACCCGCCCAAGTACCGCTGGCAACCCATGCTTCTGAAGTACTACCCAATATCACCCACGTAGCCCAACACGCTACTCCCATCAAACTGCCGCCGACGATGTCCGCTGCGTGTGCATCAGCAGAATATCTGTGACCATGGCATCATTGCTCACCGATGGAATGCATGCCGGTGTACAGCCGTCCGCCGACCACGCTGGCCGCATACGCCACGAGGACTGCGGGCATGTCGATACGTCATACGTCAATGTTGCGTAGCTGGAATGCGTCTCTTGACACTCACACAACCATCCAGCGATCACTGATGTCCAGCCAACGCGATCACGGAGCTCGAACAGCCATTCGCCGAGGAACAAGGCAATACTGACCGAGTTGGTAGAGTGCGACGAGGGGAAGCCTGTAGTCGGAAAGACGTCAGATTGAGCCGGCCTGATATTGGTGATGATGTAACGTACCATACTCGTGGTGGTGGGTGCTCATACCTAGTAAATGCGATTGTTAGTCTAGAAAGCAAGAGGGACGAGGATGCACCTACTCAACCGAATGACGGGCGGACTGTATGGTCTGGGAGTACAGACGAGATCTTTGGCGAATGACGAGATGTATATGCCCATGCCAACGATGTAGAGCAGGCTGCGGTGGTAAGTTAGAGCTATCAGTATTACTGTCATACTCTGTTCCAGTAAGTAGGTGTGATAGCACTCACCCTCTACCCTTGAGCGGGAAGCCGAAGAAGAAGAAGACGGGCAAGAACGTCATGAAGAATGTGTGAGCTATACGGCGACCATTACAACTAGTCAGCTACCCCCTCTACTATTCAACGATCATGTCGAAGAGAGAGAGAGAGACGCACTCCCAAAGACCGCGGTCCAATAGAAAAACTTATCCCTCCCCCCCGTCCTGACGGCCCTCTGCCACCGAGCCATCCAATCGCTCTCCCTCCGCAATCTGTTGACCAAGTATCGCCGCAAGCTCGCGCGCCAGGGGGGCAGCGCGGCGTCGTACACTTCATCAGGCTGACAGCCGGGCTCCCACTCTCTCTTTAGCTCCGCATGCGTGTCTGGCGTGTGTTGGAATACTGCTGATTCGGACTCGGACGCGGAGGTCTTTGTCTGAGGCTCTGGTGCTGCCGGTGAAGTCGTTTTGGAGGAGGGTGTCGTTATGGTTAATTGCGGTTTCGACATTTTGGTTTTGTTACTGCGCGACCCCTCCAGCTGTTTCTACTTCGTCGGATCAAGACCTATCACTCTGAGCTGTGACTTCTATCTGTATCCGTAAGGTGACGAGACAGAGCGTTGGCCTGTCCAATGTAAAGTCCTTCAAAGGCGATACCAATACTGTCGCTGCTGTCGTTGAACAGCAACTTGGTTCGCACCAAACACGGGATACCGGCAAAGCAAGCTAACAGCGAACAATACCACGTGTTTCCCACGCGTCTACTTGTCTATCGCGATCAGTCCTCCTCCACGTCCATCCACTTTGAGAGATGTCCTCAACTTCGTCACTCCAGTATTTGGTGTCATTCCAATACGACTGCATATCACCTCAAACGCCCTACTCGGCACACGCATATACACTTGTCACTCTCTCGAAGCGCATCACTTCTAGGCCCTTTCAATCGCCGACACCATGTCCGACTCATACGCTTCTGTCAAGGTGCGCAGCCATTCACTTGATCTCTGACATAGACTTGAGCAAGTGATAAGATACGTGGACTCTTGCTAATATCGTGACTCGTTGACATCGCGTAGTCGCTCCACGCCTCCCTACCCGCCTTCCAGCCGCTCATTTCAACGACGGCACTACCAACCATCACACTCGTCTCCCTCCTTGGTTTCTTCATACTCACCTTTCTCTTCACGGCGTGAGTCCCCCACTGCCTCTATCTCTCAACCTGGTCAAGGTTATATAGAGTCTGTGCTGATTGACCGATATGCGTGACGTAGTCTTCCGAGATCGCGCGTACCCCTCGTCGAGCTCGGGACAGCACTCACAGCCTCAGCGCTGGCTGGGGGTGGGATCGTCGCGCTCTTCTGCACAGTGGGCGTGTACGTCTAGAACACGGGAACATAACACTAGAACGCGAGAATACTAAGACGTCGTTATCAATGTCGGTGTCTGTAACGGCGTTCGTCATCGTGTTCGAGTGTTGGATCGGGAGAGAAGGAGTGGGGTTGAGATGGATTGTAGATATACCTGTCATGTAAGATACCATTATCATCGATTCTCAAACTCCGTGGACGTCAGTAGCACGCGACCTGTGCCGTCTTCTGGGTCGAACCATACCACTATCCCGTTCCAAAGCTTGGCACCCTTATATCCCTTCTTAGCTCGGTCTTGTGCAGCCGAGAACATACCCACTATTTGTCCACCTCAAGGTGGATCCGTAGTGGGTTGCCAGCCCTCGATTTTCATTGCATACTCCGCAAGCCGTTGTTTCTTCCGTGCCATATCGCGATCGCAATCACGTGTACGGTGAACCGCGATCACAAAGGCAGCGGAAATCTAGTGAAGGAGAAGCCCACTGACATTGGTAACTTGTGCAAGATCTCACTGATTCCGCTCACTGGCCAGAGCTCGAATCCACCCACATTGTCATACTATGATACATATGCTTCATTTACCGTCATAACTCATGATATGTTCCGCTACTTCGCTACAATTTCGTCGGACGACGCCTACATGCTTACAGTATAGTTCACCTTCTCACGCAGCGTCTTGACGCTAAGGTCCCACAACTTCTTGGCGAGCACATCATCCTGCGCCTGACTCGATTCCGTGTCGATCTTGCCATCTGCTTCAGAGAAATACCTCCCCTGGAACTCCTCCCTTCGCTCAACTGCTGAAGGACCCGTTCCAGCCCACAATGCCGACTCGGAGCCTTGTTCTTTGGACATGAACAAGACTGGCGCTGCGTACTCAAGTGCTTTACCGAGGATACCGTATGCTTCGGTCGCTCCCTGCTGTTGCTCGGTAGCTACTGTTCCGGGGTGGACGGAAGCGGCAAGAATGGGCGTTGATGAGGTTAAGGGAGGAAGGTGGTGCTTGGCCAGCTCGCGCATGAACAAGATGCTAAATGGCACGAAATGTCAGCAACAGATACGATTCGCAAGATTGGTGATAACTGACCTCAACATCTTCGACCGGCCGTAGAGTTTAGTCGAATCCATTTCATGGTTGAACTCCTCTATGTTATCACACTTGACGTCGCTAGGCGAAGCGCGATGCAGCTCGCTGCTCTCGTTGACGATACGCGTGCTGAACTTCTCCACGTCGTTGTCTGACTGAGCCTTCTTCGCCGCCGTCTCCTTGAGCAGCGGTAAGAGCTGGTCAACGATGACCACCTGCGACAAGTGGTTCACGGCAAAATGGTTTCCCAGGCCGTCGTTGGTAAGGCCGAAAGGACCGACTCCGATACCAGCAATGAGAAAGAGGATGTCGAGTCGAGGAAGGGATGAGGCGAGAGACTTTGATGTTGAGATCACTTCTGATAGTGTTCCGAGGTCGAGCTGGTGGGTGTGGACAAGGGAAGATGCGTTCGGGACGACTTTGCCGATGTTCTCGACGGCTTCGTCCGCGTGCTCTTTCGTTGCAGACAGGATGTGCACTACGCGGAGATGTATGTCAGCGGATAGGTGTGAAACAACTACAAAGACTAGGGGGACGTACCTTCACAACCCTTTTGTGCGAGAGCGGTCGAGGTGGCTTCGCCAATACCTCTTGAACCTCCCACGACGATGGCGACTTTGCCAGTGAGGACAGGCATATCCTCGACCTTGTATCGATTGGACATGAGTCCTGCTGGAGCTACCATCTTGCTTGATATGGAAGTGGAGAAACGGGCTGATGCTGATAGTATGTAGGGGCGAGCAAGAGTCGACTTTCGGATTAGGGTGGGGGATTGACTGAGAACAGATGGACGTATAAGTATGTGGAATGAGTTGAGTGACATGACGTAGATATGACGGAGGTTGGGAGGTAGAGTTTGGCAGTGACGGGGGAAGAGAGGGGAGACGACTTACAGGCTATATAGAGCTCGTTATAAGGTCTGTGTGGGATCGAGTGAGAAAGTGGAATGAGGAATGAAGCGCAACAGTCGATATGACGAATCACTGTTGCATCGGGAGACAGTGTCTTGGATAGCTGCTATATGACGCATAACAGCATAGGATCGATCGATATTATGCTGGTACTGATCGACTGGAATGCGGGGTGAAGTGTGGGGAGGACACGGACTGCCTCCACTCTATGCTATCGATACAATGCTGGAATCAGAAGTGCCACACACGGAGATAACCAGCTAATATGAGCGGTGATATGAGGCAACGCGCTGTGCGATGCTATACCGCTTAGGCTTAGGCTCGTAAAGGTAGAGGCTTTGATGGGAGATTGAAGAGCATGAGCAACGACGTCCAAGTCTGAATGACGGATGCATCTCCATTGCTCTCTCTCCAACACTTGACATCGCATAGCTAGAACAACAAGTAGTCTGAACCGCTTCACCAGCAGCGGCCTACCTGTTTCTCCACCTTCTCACGTTTCGCAAATCTGTCAGAACAGCTGCGTCACCCCTCGGCAAGCCGGCGCAATCCAGTCGGCAACAACCAGCTCTTCCCAGATCCGCCTATTCCAATCGCACCGTCGGCAGTCGAGCGAATATCCACAATGTCGGGAGGGCGGAGTGTCGTAAGTCTCGCTGCATTCTCAGAAGCCCATCACAAGCGTTCGCGATGTCCGTTCCTCGCTGACATGCTCCATCACAGGCTCGTGTATACGCCAACGTCAACGAGAAGCTAGGGAGGTCATGGTGGGACTATGGTGAGCAGTCTTGGCTGTTCCACAACACATTAATCGCATGCTGACATCTCATCGCTCTCCTAGACAACCTCGTGGTGCAATGGGGCTTGCAAGATAACTATGAGATAGTCCGAAAGGTCGGCAGAGGAAAGTACTCAGAGGTGAGTTGTCTTTGGCGTCACGACAAGTCGCTGCTTCCATTCAGTCCGAAGTGACATGGACTAGATGACTGACATGGTTGATTCAGGTATTCGAATCTATACATCTCCCTACCAGTGCCAAATGTATCGTCAAAGTCCTCAAACCCGTCAAGAAGAAGAAGATCAAGAGAGAGATCAAGATCTTGCAGAACCTTGCTGGAGGACCGAATGTCATTGGATTACTGGATGTAGTCAGGGATAGTCAATCAAAGACGCCTTCCATCGTCTCTGAATACGTCAACGTGCGTATTGCTTCCCTTTGATTCTCAATGATTCAGATCAACGCGGAAGCTGACCTTCCACTCTACTCAACAGAACACCGAGTTCAAGACTCTTTACCCCAAATTCACCGACTTTGACGTGCGATACTACGTCTTTGAGCTGCTCAAAGCGCTGGATTTCTGCCATTCGAAGGGCATCATGCACCGGGATGTTAAACCCCATAACGTCATGATCGACCACGAGAAGCGGCAGGTGAGCTGATTCTCGCAGACTGTCACGAAGCAATGAGCTGACATGTTCCTCGGCAGTTACGGCTCATCGACTGGGGACTTGCAGAGTTCTACCATCCTGGAACAGAGTACAATGTCCGTGTTGCATCGAGGTACTTCAAAGGTCCAGAACTACTTGTCGACTTCCAGGAGTATGACTACAGTCTGGATATGTGGAGTTTGGGTTGTATGTTCGCGAGCATGGTGAGTCTTCCTCGTACGTCTCCCCCCGCCCTTGCTAACCGCCAGTCGTCTGCAGATCTTCCGGAAAGAGCCATTCTTCCACGGACACGATAACGCAGACCAGCTGGTAAAGATCACCAAAGTCCTCGGTACCGACGAGCTCTTCGCATAGTGAGTGAAGCTTTGCTTCTCCGCTACTTTGTTGGCGCTGACGATTCTTTCAGTCTTGAACGATACGAGATCGACCTTGATTCGCAATTCGACGACATCCTCGGCCGATATCCCCGTAAACCCTGGTCGCGATTCATCACTTCTGAGAACCAGCGCTACATCTCCAACGAGGCAGTAGACTTCCTCGATAAGCTGTTACGGTACGATCACCAGGAGAGATTAACGGCGTTGGAGAGTCAGGATCATCCTTATTTCGGTGAGTGCTTGACTTTTGAATTACTTGACACAAGCAACCGACCAAAAGCTGACGATGTTTCCAGCTCCCGTAAGAGAAGCTGCTGCGCGATCATGAGGGTAGTCCAGGTCCTACTATCCACACGGTGAGGGTAGAGGAGCAGCAGAGGGGGGCGCTTAGAGGGAAGAGATTGTCATCGTCGAGGAAGGACGAGGTTCTTGCCCCAGCGATGGCGACGTGTGTACCGTGCCGGCTTTTTTTCCAGAAGCGGGGATGCGCAGCGTGTAACAACCAAGGAGCAAGGAGACGCATGAGCGATAGTCCGATAGTCCAATAGTCAGGCAGATGATAGTTGCATGGCAAAGGCACAGATAGAGATCGTACTATATTTATACCTATACCATTCCGGGTCCATTCCTTTCCATCCCATCATTCAGACCAGACCCAACTTGACCCATGTGTGTGAGAATTGTAGATCACGAAGATGCACTTCTGTCAAATGTACCCCTACACGTTGTTCATAGCATATTCGAACGGGATAGCCCAAGGCCAAGGGTAATACGCCACTTTGTCCAGAACAGCCCACACATCATCCCGCTCAGCTCGGCTGCATCTGATCTGCCCGGTTCATGCGCACCCGTATCTCGACGACAACACAGCTTCGGGCGCCACGCAATATGCGGTAGTGTACAACTCTAATGCACCGCGTCCTGCGGGCCCCACCATGTCCTGCGCACTGCGTACCGCATACTATGTACTGTGCACCGTCCATATAATACTGCCGCAGTAAGAGAAGAATAGCTCGGAGCAGGCTGGTATTGCCTACGCAGCCATGACATGCATTCGCATTGGCACTCGCTTCGCAGTTCCGCTGAAAATCTACGTAGGGTAAGCCGGTGACAGACTATTTATTCTATTGCGCAGATCCGCAATCCGCATTCCATTCCGATCACACGTATGATTCAGCATGACGAGATCCCCGGCATTCGTCGATCTATGCATTTGTCGATGCATGAAGCATGAGAGGGAGAACGGAGAGAGAGAAGCAGAGAAGCAGAGACAGTGTGCGCAGACGCATGTCTTATATTCCACAGCGTCAGCAATACGTCGTTATGCATGCAGCTGCGAAATAGCTGTGCCTCTCTCGTTGTCCCCCATGGTAATCTCGTGGTTTGGCCGTGAATGCGCGTGAGTGCTCGTGAGAGAATTACGTTATGCGTCTTGTCACAATCAGATCCCACCATACAACAATACGAGATACACGCAAATAGCAAGTAAAATCAAAATCACTTGCATAAAGAAATATCAGCACAAGCACAACACACAGCACACAGCAACACTGCACTCTACATATATCCTTTCTCCCTTGTCTCCCGCCCTCCCGCTCAAGTTGTGTTAGCCCGCTCGTCGCCACTCCGTACTGCGACTGCGACTTATGGTCAGTGCGGACTGAGCATTGCGCAACGACTGTGGACTGTGCACATCACCACTATCCGTCGTGCTATATCCTATATCACACTCGAAGGCATATCTGCGCTCAGACCTCTTCTCCGTTATTCACCGTTGGGCTATCATAAACGACGCTCAGCACTGTCCGTTGAGCTATTGCGATAACACCATCAGGCGCAGCACGCAACATGGCCTACGCATATCCCTCAGCAGAGTATGGCTCGACTAATGCCTCCACCTCCATATTGGGCCACGGAGACCGACGTGATTTGATAAGACGGCAGTCGTCAGACTTTGATGTGATCAGGGAGATCAAAGTGAGTACATCTACATGACACGAGGACCTAGAAGGCTTGCGCTGACATGTCATCACTGCCGCTAGCACAAGATACAAGAAGATGAGAACTACATCAGTTTCTTCCAGGAGCGGTGAGCATCAACGACTCCATTCCCTGTCATGTCAAGCGGAGCCGGCTGTGACTGACCCATTATTCTTATTTGCAGGATACGAGTGGAGGAGCAATACATTGAGAGCCTCTCGAGACTATATGACAGAAGCGTAGCTATCGACTCGTTGCATGAGGAGTAAGCTCTCTTACGCCTCTAAAAGAAGGCGGGAGAGATTCTGACTCTTTACAACAGCGTCACCGCTCGGAAGGGTACCCGTTCTTCGACAAGGAGAGCATGGCAGGAGATGCGGGACTACACGCTCAGAGAGATACAGTCTCGCGGTGCTATGACGGCGGCTCTAAGGGAAGACGTGGTGAAAGAATTGGTCAAGCTCAAGGTACGTCTTGGCGGCACCGCTTGTCGCCATATACGGCTTGGCGAACTGACACCCATGTCTGACACGTTGCACAGGAAGAGCAAACAAGGATACGTCATGCGCTCAAAGACAACCTCAAGCTCTCCAATGATGTCAGTCATGCTCGACACCCTCCGTCGAATGTGTGAACTCATCTCGTATTTTGCTTAGATGTACGAGGATCACGCCCGCAATCACGTACCGAAATTGAAGAAGGCATACTATCAAAAATGTCAAGCTCTGGAGGTGGGTCGTCTGCTGTGCGTGTACAACCCGCTCAACTGACATATTATCTCAGGATCACAAGCGCCAAGAGCACGCGGTCGCCATGCAAGCCCGACTCCTAGCCACCCCATCCCCTCCATCCCCCGCAACAACACCGCTGCATGAACACCCTTTCTCCCTCGGCGCAGGACCGTCGTATATCTCACCTCCCATTTCGACCGGCCCTGCGCCACCTTCGAGTAATCCAGCCATGCATCATCAAGCAGGCTTAGCAGACTCCACCGCTTTCAGCGACGCCTTACCTCGGAGTCATTCCGGGACCATCCTCTTCAATCTCAGTCAGGGCGACAAGGAGAAGAAGGCGACAGGCAGACTTCGTGCAGGCTCTGCATCAGGTGGCGATTCGAAATCCAAAGAAGTGCTCAATGATCTCGCGGCGCAAAGCAAAAAGGGGTTTTCAGCTATCATGCAGAAGCTCGGGGGTGACAAGGACAAGGATAAGGATAAGGGGTCCGATGATGGTTTCGTTGTTGTTGGTAGCGCCGATGTGGATGGCGGTCTGCAAAGGCGAGGCACGACTGGAGCGACCACAAAGGCTTTAGGAGCTATGAAAGGCGTCAAAGCCAAGCGGGAGGCCGATGATGCTGGTAAGTCTAGGTGTGCATATATGAAGGACACCATATTGACTCCTTCACGCAGATAAGGCATACCGGACAGGCGTCTTCCACCTTGAATCACTTCGCCTTCGAAGAGAAAAGCTGCAAACATCAGCCACGACGTCACTAGAAACGTTCAATGACGAGCTAAACATCAAGATTCGTCGCGCAATGGAGTGCTACATCGACGCGATACATGGTACTGCTGCCACCAACGCACAAGCGACTGAAGTCGCAAGAGGCGCTATCGAAGAAGTGAATCTGGAACATGATAGTGAGTGGATTCAACATCAAGGATGGATGACAGGACTAACCCCATCTCTCAGTGATGCTGTTCAGGGCGAGATTGCGTGCGATCAACACTCTTCACTCTGTCCCAGTGCCTTACGAGAACTACTATGTGAGCGCAGCTCGTGCTAGATACACTTCCGGCGGTCAAATCGCTGATGGCTTACCAGGTCGGTCCGTGCCGATCCTTGATCTTCGGCGTCAGCTTGACCGACTACGATTTCGCTCGAGGCGAAGGCGGCGATCACGGTCGACCGCCAACAATCGTCGAGAAGTGCATCGCAGCTCTCGATGAGCGGGGGCTCGATGCTGAAGGTATCTACCGAGTCAGCGGACGACATGCAGGTGTGCAGAAGATGGTGCAAGGGGTAGAGCTTGACGAGGAGAAGTTTGTCTTTGACGACAAAGACGATATCTTCAGTGTCGGAAACGTTCTCAAGCAATGTGAGTATCGCTGTTGCCGTAATATTCGGAACGCTTAGCTAATCACCAAATTTGACTCCCAGACCTGCGCGAGCTGCCGGAACCCGTGTTCCCCCTTCCCCACCCAGAGCGAGTCAAGCATACCGAAAACCGAGAATCGCATATCGGTAGTAACTTTAGCGTACTCCGGAGCCGTCTACGTCGACTAGCACCAATCCATCAAACTACGTTCCAGGCTATAATCGAGCATCTTGGCAGAGTCCATTTGATGGCTTCAATCAACAAGATGGACGCGAAAGTGAGTGAATCTCAGATATCTCCGACGCGTTCGGGTAGGGCTGATGTGATATTATGCGCGCTCAGAATCTTGCAGTCGTTTTCAACTCGGTCATCTTTGGTCAGGAGCAATTGACAAGTGAAACGAATGTGTTGACATACCATCAAGAGAAGGTAGGTTGGATATCTACGTTGGCGTACATATCTAACGTGTTTTCTCATAGGACACGGTGCTGGAAGACCTCATCACGTATTCGGACTTGGTGAGCTATCTGATTGGAGAAGCTTTGGACTCATACTGACACTCACACCGCTTAGCTCTTCGGCGCGGACTCGCCGGTGACAGCGCCCAGCGCTCTTCCTCCAGGCTCTGCCCTGTCGAGGAACGGTGCACTCTCATATCACCCCGTCGACGACGGACCTCAACCTGGAAGCTCAAGGACTAAAATCAAGATTTTCCAGCCTGGAGAGGATATCACAGATGATACCAAGACGTCGCCGGCCATCTCGTCGCCCGATGCGGCAGCTGCAGCAAATGCAGCCATGCCCGAGGGCGATGCACCCGAGACTTCTCCGTACCCCGCATTCACGCCCGACGACCAACTGGACTTATCGTTCGATCCGAAATACATCCCAGCTAGCTTACGTGAAGCATTACCAGACAACGTGCATGTTCGCCCTCTGGCATCTACAGACCTTCTCCGATCCCACTTTGGGCTTTTGAACGACCTGCGTCAATCCCCCGCCCTCGCACCATCAGTGTATTCAGCCATATTCTCGCACTTCAAATCCAGTGGCGGAGTCTATTATATGACGGTCATGGTCAACAAGGAGACAGATCAGCTTGTTGCTGCGGGCACGCTGGTTCTGGAACGCAAATATATCCATAATGGAGGGGCGGCCGGACATCTGGAAGATATCGTCGTGTCTGCCACAATGCAAGGGCAGAGGTTGGGTCAGAAGTTGGTGGTGGGTCTGAGGGATATGGCGGTCGGGCTGGGTTGCTACAAGGTCATCTTGGACTGCCAGGAGGGGAAGATACGTGAGTAGACCCGACCTTGAGCATCTTGAAGAGGATCGGAGCTGAACGTTTCGCGATGTAGCGTTCTACGAGAAATGCGGGTTCCACAAGCACAGCGC
Organism: Cryptococcus sp. GC_Crypt_5; assembly: GCA_026538355.1. Classification (NCBI taxonomy): domain Eukaryota; kingdom Fungi; phylum Basidiomycota; class Tremellomycetes; order Tremellales; family Cryptococcaceae; genus Cryptococcus; species Cryptococcus sp. GC_Crypt_5. The sequence continues at coordinate 88,224 of JALPBZ010000009.1, forward strand.
GGGCATGGTGGGTTGCGCTTTCTGGCTTCGAGTCGCTATGACGCTGACGCTTTGCGTGTGTAGGCATACTACGTTCCAGAAGACGCCACACCAGTAGCAAACCACGTGTTTGATCTATCTTCCAGTCCCAGATCCGGCAACTCGCCCGTCAAACAACTCACATCACCTGCCGGCCAGTCCCGGGATCCCTTCACGAACAACGCCATCCATAGCGGTCCAAGCCATATCAACGGTAGAGGCGAAGGAGAAGGCGACGACGGCGATGGCGTGATCCTTGTGATCCCTGATTCCGCGTCAGTTTCAGCAGAGGACGAAACTCCCTCGTCACCCAAGACGTTCGCCAGTGCATCCTCTGGTTCAGCATCAGGAGTGACGTACAGTTTCCCGACCAAACTCGACAATGGTCTGTTACCAGCGTGGGCTACAGAAGGTCAAGGTCTCGGTTCGAGCGCTCTGGCCGCTGTACCCGCTGGTGGAGCTGGTGGAGCTGGGATTATCGAACGTTCGACAAGCGATAGTTCGTCGGGTTCGGGCAGTGCAGGGAAGGTGGAGAGTAGAAGACAGAGTGGGACTGTATCCCCGCTCCCGCCCGGTGCTGCGCCGGCTGTATTGACCAATGAGCCCGAGCGTCTGGCTGGGCGCTAGGCGGGGTCGGAGCAGTGTCTTGAGTGGGTCATGTGAGGGAAGAAGGTTCGATGAGAATGGACAGGACAGGGAGAAAACGAAGGACGAGTAATGACATGGATTATAAGTTGTGCTATAATGAGCCAGATGCAGTAGTGGCATAGATGTTGATATATATATAAGAATGACCAGTCTGACTTATGCATTAGTGAGAACATAGCCAGCACCTTCTTCTATGGCCGTTCCAGAGCCCAGAGTCTGCATCGCAGTGCGACTGTCAGAAGATTGTCAAGGGCTTTACCGAGCTGTAGTCAGTCCTGCTCCCATCTACTCGTGGTCCTTCGTCGCTTCAGCCATGATCTGTGGCGCAACGTATAACGACGAAGTAGCGCAAAGGAGTGCAGGATAGCGAAACACGAACCATTGTGGTGTTACGCTTCCCGCTTCCCCTAAGTCGCCCCTTTCGCCCTTCGCCCCTGTAAATATGAATGCTAGTCTGGATCTTAGGTCAAGGATCAACTGAATCTCTATTAGAGTAAGGAGTCTCGGGGAGCTGTATCAATGGATCTCCTCAACAAGCAGAGTTGCGAGTTCCTGCTTGACTGAAGATTGGTCTACCGAGAGTCTCAGCGTTCTCAACCACTATTTCTTCTGGCTAGCTTGCCATTCCTATAAGTCACGCAGCTCTATTGGATGAGATGAGATAAGATGAGATGTCTTCCGTCGATATATCCTGAAGAATACTCCCTCATCTCGCTGCGCGACAGTGGCAGTGGTAGTGATCTCGACGACGATCACCCCAACGACAACGACGATATTCGACATTATCGAGTCAAAAGCGACGAGGGCGATCTACAGCCTCTGATGGTCTCAGCATCAGCGTCGTCCATGGACGGGAGGGAGCCAAGTTGGAGATGGAGATGGGACTGGCGAGTGCACGACGACAGAGCCGAGAATGACGGTGATGGACATGATGAACGAGATCCACCTCATATTGACAAGCCGACTGATACATCTCGAAGACAACGACGCTGGACTATCATCTTCCTCGTAAGTCCTGATTTCTGCTTACTACCCCAACTCCAGATGCGATACATGCATAACATGTATGACCGTCGTACTGACGCCAATCGCGGATAGAGCGCACACACGAGCCTGCTCCTCGCTTCGATCGTGGCTAGCACGATCATCCTCGATTCGCTTGTTCTGGACTGTATCAATGCTCTGAGCGCGTTGCTCTACTTGATCTACGTGGGGTCTATCGTATTTCTCGCTGTGCATAGGCAGAGACGGCGACCGAGACAGAGACGGAGCGGATGGGGATGCTTCATTCCGAATCTTCCTCTAAGGTGGGAGATAGTCTATGGCGCACTACAAGCCGCCGTACTCTGGCGTAAGTCCACACTCTCACTCTACCTCGTAGATCTCATACAGCGGCGAGGACATAGCTGACGCATGTTGATCATATACCGTAGTGGAAGTAGGAACCTTGACGACAATACTATTCAGTTCCGACGTGTGCACTTTCTCGGACTCAACATACGAGCTGGTCCCGTCCCTCGGAGACAATGTCTCTGGACGGGCGAAATGGTGTAGGAAGCTCGTATCGCTAGAGATACTAGTTTACACGCATTTGGCTGTGGTGATGTACTGGGCGGCAGGGAAGTTGTGGCAGTGTACTTCTGCCGGGAGTCGCGGAGCGGGGTACAGAAGAGAAGAGAAGGAGGCTTCGGGCGAGGTAGGAGCAGAGGTGGCGGTGTCGATTATGCTCCGTTAGTCTCTTACAGTATCAGACTTGAGATTCGATACGCGGGTGGGCATAAATGTGTTCACCGTAATCTTGATAAGGATAAGGGTGAAGGAGGGTATGATCCAGCACGAAGGCGGTGCGCGGAGTGGAAAGATCCATATTCATACGCTTATGCCAGCGTGCCACACGCATGGTCCAATGCCAAGCAATCTTTAGCGTACTAGCTGGGATGCGTAATGCCGTCGGGTCACTTAGTTCACGGCGGCTCAATTGCTGAAACCATATGCATCATCTTCTGGTGATGATTGGCGCATCGCTACTCCGCATCGGTAATCCGCAACGCACTACGCAGCATCACTCCACTCTGCTCCCAAATGACACTTGACGATGACACTGCCTCCTCCTCAACTATACCCTCCTCAAGCCGGCTCGGCGGGGTAATCGACTGATCTTGGCGTTGTTCAGCTCATTCCACCCTTGCGCGGACCGTGCCTACTCCTTACACTGCTGACACGTGATGACGATCTAGTATCCCCGAATCGTCATCAGGCTGTGCCGCTCACATGCATACCGTGGCTGGTATAGCTCTGTTCCGACACACGTGAAGGGTTGGGCGTACAACAATCTGTCCATGAACTATCTAGATAGACCGGAAGCTTGAACGAGAGACGTTATCTGACATATAAACGCATGCGTCTCGTTGTGTTTGTTGCGCACTGTGATCCGAATCTCTTCGAGTCTCCGAATCATGTCCTTCGATAATCATGCTCCCACTGCACGCTTCGGTCGACGATGGCCATGCTCCTGTTCACCACTGACCACCCGCTACTTGCTTTTCGTGAGTACCCACCACCTCTGCCCCTATCTACGACGACCGAGTAACAGCACTGTGGCTTTTCCCTTCATCGAGCGCATGGATCAGAGTGATCGCTAACTTACGGGTCTACCCCGCTTGCCTGTTTACAGACGACGCAATTCCTTCTCTTCCTCGTGACGTTCTTCGTCAACCTCTTCGTGGCTGGATCCCTGGTCAATCTTGCTCTGCACTCGACCTCGGGACTGATCATGCTCATCTACGTCCCCGCGGCGTTGGTACTGGGCATGAGAGATAGTCCGTCCCGATTCGCTCAGGCAGGAGGGGAAGTGGCGTATCTCGTGGTTCAAGCTCTGACTTGGCTAGGTGAGCTCCATCTCCTCTCTTCATAAATCGCTCTCGCATTCAACGTCAAGTCACGGCGCGTTGGCGATGATACTGCTTTACGATGGTTGCTGATACTTGAGCGGGCAGCAAGCGGTCTCTGGGCAGCGGTCGAGGCGGTAGACGAATTCTGCGAATCGTGGCTTCTGCCAGAGAGCGGCTATGACGCTTATTACGAGCGATGCCGGAATCGCTCTATTGCCATCACCATCCTAGCATTCTCGCTCTGCCTCCTCTACTCGGCTCAGATGGCTTGGCTGGTATATACAGTCAGGACTAACGGGCTCGTACCGAACAAAGTCGCGTACAAGGTCCCGACGCACAGAGTCCTTCTTCGGCGAGTGCCTTTGGCCACCGATGCGCAGGATGGGTTCGTGCCACTTCACGAGCACGTCTAGGTCTCGACGAAACCAAACCATACTATGTTCTGCTACGTCGTTGCCATTCTCCAGAGTCATACAGTAATGTCGCAGTAGTTGCGTCATGCACGACTTAGCAATGAAACGAGCGTGTCTCGCCAAAGCGTCACGTATCGTGGGTATCGAGAATTCATCTCACAGTGCTAGGTATATTGACGCACACTACACGCACAGTACTTCTACACAAAGTACATTGGTCTGTCTCTTACAGCGGAAAGCTATCGCTCGCACAGGTGACTATTCGTTCATCGATAGCCGCCGTACTGCGGAGGGTTGGGCAGTCCGCCGTTGCCGTACAGAGGCTGCGAAGGTGGAGGAGCGTAGCCGCCGGATTGAGGTTGAGTCAGAAGCGATGCGCGGATTTGTGCATCTGCAAAGAGCTACATGTCAGCACTCGGCACCGATATGGCTTGACTCATGCGCGCTACCATAACTCACAAGGATCGTTGTACGCTATTTGCATTGTTCGACTGGGCTCGTCACTCAGTCGGTGAGGCATGCTGTCTCCGTCAAAGGCACCGTAGGCATCGACGCTAGGCCTAGACAGAGCGTCACCTCCGCCAGCACCACCGTGACCGTAGCCATAGCCTGCCGAAGGCGCATCGTAGGATTGCTCAACAGGGGCAGCTTCGTGCTTGTCGGCATACCGCTCATCATCCGCTGCTAGGATGGTGGAGTAAGATACACCCTGCGATTCGGCGGGAGGCATGAAACCTGCGTCTCGCCTGTTCGAGCGGCGTTCTTGGCGGAATGTCAAAGTAGTCAACACGAGGAGAGCGGCCCACGCAACTGCGTGAGTGCAGAGTCAGCGCCGCCGGACTTGGGATCACGTATCAATCGGAAGGCTTCGCGAGGAGGTGAGGAGACGTACTGAAGGCGAACCAGTTGAAGAACGCCGAAGCTTTCTTGGTCCTACACCAGCCGCTCAGTCCACTTGTATAAGTATCGCCTAAACTCTCGTGCGGGTCATTATCCGAGTCCTTGCAGCCTGCCTCGGTGAAAGCTACAATCGAGAACGAGTCGCAATATCAGCCCCTATCGAGATGCTACGTTATGGGGTGATCACCGACGCACCACTGATGGTGACGATGAATGCTGCTAAGAGCATGAGAAACGTTCCGAACACGTGCAAAATAAACCTGGTCCGCGTTTGGCTCAAGAACTGTGCAGGACGCTTTAGGCGATCCCATCTGACAGACGGTGTAAGCGGTCATACCACAACGAGACTGGAAGTATGGTGGTAGCTCACCGATCATAGACTACCGGCACCACAAGAAGGAAGACGGAGAGGAGGAAGGAGAGTAGGTCAATGAAGAGGGTGAAGCCTGTTCCGCCAGCTGCGGAAAATTCACTACGGATCAGATACTGCGCTGCGTCCACGCAACTCTTACTTACACACGGCGAACCACTTGGCCTGGAAGCCTGCGACAGCTGCCATCGTACATATCGCAAGGAATGCGAAGAAGATCTGTAAGGCACAACACGCGGTCAGATGTGATCGACATAAGACTGGACTGTCTAAGACTCACTGCGACGCCATGAAGCACGATGTGTGGTCGAGGAAGAGACGGCTGTTGAAAATGGTGCGGTGCCATGGTCCGAGGGCAATGAGGAATAAGAAGTAACAAGGGTGAATAAGGTATGAAAGGTGAGATGAGTACATTGACATCCAGCCGTCAGCCTTCTAGATCTACGTGAGACATGACTCGAAAGGAAACGGGACTGAATGACAGGCAAGGTGTACCACTTACCTCCTCCAAGTTCGGTCCATCCAGAAAAGGATTTCCTCCTCCTCCTCCGCCCAACCCACTTCCAAATCCCTTAGTCCCACTTCTGCGCATTATGTTGTGCGATCCATCGAAACGAAACGCTTTGGAGAGCTTGGCCGACGCTGTCGAGGAAGTGAATGCCGATTTGAGCTTTTCCATCTTCGCTTTGGGTGTGCAGGAAAATTCAAGTTATAGTTGTCGTCCACCTATGTCGTGATGCGTGATGCAGTGCAAGCTGCTGCCTTGATTGGTTATATTGACGATTTCAGTCTATTGGATGTATATCGCAGAGTAAGGAGGAAACGCGAAGCTGTTTGTTGATCGTATCGACTGGGAGTATCTGTCGAGGTCAAAGTAGGTTGCAGGACGATCTACGTTCTTGTATCAAGCGAAAGGGAGATGATCTATCACTGTGTCTCTACAGCTGTACAGCTTGACGAAGGATGTGGGTGCTACTCTGATATTGAGCTGAGTGCTGTACGAATGCGAGTTATCACGCCAAAATGTCTATGCTGTGCACTGTGCTGTGATCCACCTGAAACGGCTGCTAATGTCGTTTAACGCTCTTTGTTGATGTTTTGCCTTTGCCACCATAGACAAGGTACACGAGTGAACGCGCCGAATACCAAAAAGCAAAATAAAAGCAAAAGCAAAAAGTGGCACTGCTCCCCCACATGGCTCTCACGTGGCGTGTGCGCCACTGTAGGCAAACTCCGTGCGCCTTCGCGGTGCAAGATGCGCGATTTGATGATTGGTTGTTTGCCTTTGTTGCTGTGCACCGTGGGAAAGCGGGCCTAGCGCTGGAGTCGTTTTAGTGGCTCGGACGCACGTCATACTCGTCATTGTTGTCGTCCTCAGCTGGCTGCTAGTCTGTCTGCATGATGTCTGGCTCCAGAGGCGGACTGAGGCCGACTCGGCATCGTTGCGTTGTATTGATAGAGCACAGACAAACTGATCGACCTGGCACATTCGATCAACGAATATAGCATCGCCTCTCGGCATACAACCATAACTGCCGGCAGTACGATCGTCTGTGCCCGTATTCCTAATGCATCTTGTACTGAGCGTCTGAGCGTCTGCTCTATGAGGAGTTTGGTTTGGGTAAAACAAGAGCACCGTTGCGCGAGCAGAGAAAATAGGAAGAGGAGCGTTTCTTTACCCGTGTCACCGTGCCTGTTTGTCAGCGAATACGACATCTGTCAACTGCCCCTTTTTCGAAAACCGTTGTGGTCCTGCTGCCGTGGTTCGTGGTTCCATTTTTGGCCACAGTGTCAACTTGGCCAGAGATTGAATATAGCTCATTACGACATCCTCTACGGCTTTGTAATCCAGTTTAATCGAATGGCCGCGTAATTCCTAATTGACCCATTACAAACTCGTTCCTCTCGTAGCCCATTTGAGCCATTTGCCATCGCGTTTCCTTAGTGCAGCTCGAAAAATCTAATATTCGCCCTTGCTTTTTCGCCCCTCCCCCTCCATATCCCCCCGTCTTTCATCGTCGTTCGTCAGAGTACAAAGCACAACCATCCTCAGATCGACGAGTGTAGACATACGCCATCGACACTACACATAGACAGCGATAGAGTCAGTTTCGGTCATCCGACGGTAGCGCACGAGAAGCACGGAACAGGCGTTCAGGCGGCGAATATCGCGCCTGCCTTGGATCCAATCGCTCATCGCACATCGCTCATCCCGCTTACCAATTTCAATCGCTCTTTAAGCAGTAGACCTCGTCCCTACAGGTAAGCAGTCTGTTTCTGTGCACCCCCCACAAACGTGCTCGGCACTGGTCACGAGGTCATATAAAGGAAAACAAAGGTCTTCATGATCGGCGTTTGTGGACACGGCCTCCTTACCAAAGAGATTTGACAAATCACGCAAACCACCTTCATACAATAACATTCAACGAGCTGACGGTTCACGATTCACTATTCTAGCCTTCTTCACCCCTTCGACTATCATAGCAGCTTCAAGCAGCCATCTGGACTTCCTTGATTCGCACAACATAGGTGAGCTTTGCTGCATACTGTCGCAAAAACATCCGGGACAACTCCCCTTTGATTCTGGCTGGATGTCATCCGCTCAAGGAGGAGAGCATAAAGGATCGTCATCCTGGATTTGCGTCAATCCGTCTACTTCGTCGCAGTCCACATTCACGTCTTTTCCCTGGTCAGACTCCCCTTGCTCTCCACCCCCATCGGCCACTCCAGTGGTGCATTGCAGCCTTTCCGTCGCGTTATTCATTACAATATAACTCATTTGTATCTGAACTGACAAGGTTTACTACCGCATCGCTTCATAACTCGCCACTCGAAACAACTACCACCGCATTACCACCCACCACCTTGCCTCCATCTGCGTTCACCACACTGTCTTATTATCTCGCGACTCACCAAACGAAAACGAAATACGTGTGACTTCTCGGCTGCACACATCGTCTCTATCTGTGCTATCGCCGCTCGTTTCGCAACACCTTGTTTACGACGTCGCGCTTGTTGTTTCAACCGCTACAGCCGTAGAAATCGAAGCTATACAAATCCCATCCTCCCAGTCGCTTTCCTTCAACCCATACTCACGAATAACAGTCATCTTTCCAGCTTGATCATGCCGGAACGGTTATAAACCAATCCGCACTCTGTGTGTACCACCCGTCGACGTCACAACAACGATAACGACTTTTCTTGTATAAACCGCTTTGTACTCCCTCGGATCATCAGCCCCTTGTATTCCTCAAACAGCCTTTCAATGTCGTATTCAACTTCAGGCGGAATCGGTGTCGTGCCAGAAGCCGCGGACGAAGAAGCTTTGGCGGAGGATAGAAATAATGTGAGTGTGCTGTCATCGAGGTCAACACAGGTCACCGCTGATTTTATATCTCCCACGTAGAATCAGAATCGTGTCGTCAACGTTAAAGACCTACCATACATGATGGACGCCCTCAAGCCACCTTCTCAAGCCAACGGTCATAGCTTGGCTACTCCGTCGCTCTCTCCTCCACAAGCATCTACTCCCGATTCTGAGCCAGAGCCTCACAGTCCACCTCATGCACACCAAAAGCATAGCTACCACCCTTCACCCCTTGCCGAGTCAGGCAAGCCGCGCGACACATACAGCCTTAACGATACTCCCGGTGACCACATAGCTATGCCTACCTCTACTTCTTTGGCGCCGTCCGTTGGCACCGCCGGCATCCCTTCCACTAGCGGTGTCAACGGAGTATATGACTCGTCGTTCCCGTTCCCTAATAGTGAGTTGAATCCTCTTTCACATGCAATGAGGCTATTCTGATCAGTCCTTTACGCACCCAGTCCGCCCACTCCCTTCAATGACCAACTCACCTCTATCCCATCATGCCATGAATATCCCTCCCGCTGTCGGAGACAGCCACAACTCCTCGGCGCAGATGTCTAGAAACAACTCCTCCGCCAGTGTGTCTGCTCATACCGCTGGCAACCAACCCAGCGACAAGCACCATGAAGCAGCAACCCGAGCCCACCGATCGTCATCTACCACCTCGAAACCAACCATGCTCGGTGAGCAGGGTCCGAAGAAGAGCTTTTTCCACAAGATGTTCCATCCAAACGAGGGGAAACACGAAAAGCACGCGGCAGCTCTTCATGAGAAGTTGGCAGTGGATACATCGCGCTATTCACCCAATTTCGAGCAGTCGAACGGGCGCAACAGCCCTCGAGGATTGAGCCCTGTCCCGCCCAATCACGATAGGGCAACGTCACCGCCTCTTACCCCTGGCACTCCTCCGCCTAACGCTTCGGACTCTGACCACTCGCGACCGCCATCTCGTACGCCCAGTCGTGCGGCGAGTTTCAGGCGTCAGAACTCTGGTGATCCGCACTCGCAAGGTCCCGTTGATCGTCGAGCTGCTGGCACGCCTCCTATTCCTGGTCCCGCGCCTCCCCTTGCGCGTCGTTCATCGCAGCGATCGGCATCTCATGGCTCGACTTCGACCGCCAAGCCTGCGGCGGCCGTTCCTGGTATGCCGGTTGCCATTGGGAAGAAGGAAGATGCCCCGTCAAGCGGTAACAAGTTCACCCTTAAAGACCTTGTTGGTCTCGGTGACGGTCCAAAACTTGCCCGGAAAGCGTCCGCCAATGGCTCTGCCAAAGGGTCAGATCGTGGATCTACCAGGGGCAGTGAAATGGGCGACAACAACAGCACCGCTTCTCTATTGAAGAAGTATGGTATTTGCGATAAAGCTGCGATCGGCAAGGGCGCTACAGCAGTTGTGCGACTCGCGCACAAGTGGGACCGAAGAGAGGAGAAGCTTTATGCGGTAAAGGTGAGAGCGAAAGATTCGCACTTCGCCGAATCTTTGCTGATAATCTGCATTTGATAGGAATTCCGGAAAAGGCGCAAGAACGAGACGGAGAAAGACTACGTCAAGAAGCTCACATCGGAATTCTGCATCTCCTCAACACTTCACCACATGAATGTCGTCGAGACTGTCGATTTGGTGCAAGACGAGGCACATCATTGGTGCGAGGTCATGGAGTATTGCCCTGGCGGTGATCTTTACGCCGCAATCAAGAAGGGTGGCATGTCCAGCGGCGAGGTGGAGTGCACTTTCAAGCAAATCATGCTAGGTATACAGTACCTCCATTCCATGGGTGTTGCGCACCGAGATATCAAACCCGAGAACTTGTTGTTAGATGGCAGGGGCCATGTCAAGGTGAGCGAGGTGTCAAGCTGCATCTGTATGAGATTCATAGCTGACTTGTGCTCAATTCAGATCACCGACTTTGGTGTATCCGACGTGTTCCGAATGTGCTGGGAGAAGAAGACGCATATGAGCAAAGGTCTGTGCGGTTCTGAACCGTACATTGCACCAGAGTTGTTCGAGCAAAAAGGTGAGTCGTTCTCTTCGCTTCTAGTCATCTAGGCCCTCTTCTGACTTTTGACATCGTAGAGTACGACGCTCGTCTTGTCGACGTGTGGGCCGCGGCGATCGTCTTCTACTGCATGCAATTTCAAGAATTGCCATGGCGGGTCGCCAAACCAGCCGACTCTACATTTGCGACGTACGTTCAGCAATTCAGATCGCCGGTCCAAGGGACGCCTGCCGTGGAAGGCGGCCAACAACATCATTCCTCCACTCCTGCGCCTCTGAACAACTTGATTCCGCGCGAATGCCGAACGGTCATCAAACACATGTTAGATCCCGACCCCAAGACTCGATGGGGCATCGACGAGGCGCTCAAGGACAAGTGGCTGATGGGCGTCGAGGTCTGTGCGGAGGGCAGAGAGAACGGTCACTCGCATCAAGCGGCCGGCATGGAGATCGTCAAGCTGCAATAGGCTATGCAGCCAAGTCAGCATGCAGAGTCGAAGCGTGGGCGGGCGCGGGCGCGGGCGTGGGCGTGATACGTAGAATTTCCTGGTTCTGTCTCTGTCCCCTTGCATCCGTGTCATGATCTTACATGTGTGTTATATATCGTCTATAGGTTTTACGCTTCCTGTTACGACTATATTGTGTGATGCTACACTTATATTTCAGATGTCAGATTCCAGCTGCAGATGTGCAGATGCGCTTGCTCGCAGATTCGCAGACGCGCAGATCCTGCGGCGTGGTCGGAGGCTGAGTTGACGACCACAGTGAGAGGGTATTATAGACGAAAGAAGAGATCTATCAATAGGATGACGTCATCCTCGTGATTGAATCCTCATGTTTTCGAGATGGGTAATTAAAGATTCAGTTGTTTTGGAGATACGTTTACCTCGTGTACCAACCATCCACAACCAATACCAAAGTCCACCTCGAAAGTCAAGTGAGAACCAGCAAATCTAGCGACTGAGAGTAACAGAAAAAAGCAATCAAAGAAGATGTCGTCGCACTCCCAACACCAATCTCAGTCCAGCGGGACACATAACGCAGGCGCAGTAAGCGAGGAGGAAGAGGCACCCCCCTCGACAGTCGCGATAGGCACCAACCTGCCTTCTCAGCCTATCGAGTTTGCCGAGCCGCAGCAAGGTGAGTTGGCGTCGTCTCTTCCTGGTGTTTGGTGTGGAATCAGTGTAGACGTAGTGGGAAGAGAGCTGATGGTGGTTCATTAACGCTCGTTACCACTTTTTGCTATGCCACGCCACGCCCCGCTGCGATGCGCTGCGCTGTACTCGTTGCCCGCGCCCCCGCCTGATGTCGATATCGTTTCTTCATCCTTGCAGCAAGCACGATGCCAGGTGATGGTGGTCATGTAGAGCAGACCGAGAAGATCCCTTTCAAAGAGCAGGTCAGTGACACTTTCGCTTTTGCAGAGCCATGACGAAATGGTGATTAGAGCTGAACCACTTTCTTCGCCTGTCTTCGCTCCTTACCCACTCCTGGTCTGATACTCAATTACAATACATCGCTCGTCAACCTGGAACTATCACCACTCACCACGAACCCCATCCTCGTCCTGCCTCATAACTTGCACTGTCACTACAGGTCAACGGCTACGCTAAGAAGTTCGCCGGGTCAGTCTTCAAAAACAAAGACGAGAAGGAGTTTGGGGAGAAGAAACTGGACGGCCAGATCTAAGTCTCTAGGTCTCTAGGTCTGCATTCAAAAACATTCGAGGGCGTGCTCAAAACGACCAGCGAGTAGCGATGGCCGATAGAGACGAGTCCCGTCATTGTTAGATGTATCACTATATGATTATAGCCTTATATCACTATATCCTCACATGCCACATCTACCCCATACCACCAACACAAGTTTATACTGCTGCTCTGAACGATCTTCAATCAACTCAGTCGATCTCGCCCACAAGAATCCGATACATTATCGAAGAACAACAATTGACTAGAGATGTACTACGTCACGACACGGGTAGATATTGACTCCCTTCCTCCTTACTTCCTTCTCTCAAAACCCCTCCTATCACACCCCTCATCACACATCCTACAGCCCACATTCTACATTCTACATTTACCACATCCGCTCTGCTTCGCCACACACTTCACTTCAAAGTGAATCTGTCAATCCGTTTCGCCCCTTCCATCCCGCACAGTGATCCCACGCTCACGATCTCGCTTCTGTGCCTGCGGGCGTGGGAGCAGGTTGAGCTGGGGTGGGAGCTCCGCCTGGACCTGAAGCAGAGGTCGGACTGGCCGTGGCTCCATTGCCGTTACTGGATGCTGTACTGTACGGTGATCGACCTAGTCGTCATAAAATTTCGATGAGCGATCTGCTCTATTCTCGTCTTTCACTCGCGTCAGCACAGGCTGATGGGCAACTCACCAGGCATGCCATGCGACGGACTCAAAACGCCTTTGGACCCTACTCCGACGCCCATCCCTACGCCTAGACCCATAGGGAACAGCCCGCCATTCGCTCCTGCGGTACTCGTGGTTCCAGCCAAGTAATCAGCGAGGCTGGCAAATCGGTTGGGGAGATGACGGTCATCTCGATGTTGGTGATGTTGTGCTTGAGTCTGGGGTAATGTGGGCGCTGCAGCTGCTGGTGGTGCTGACGAAGGAGGAGGTGGGGGTATGGAGGCCATGGACGGGGCGACAGGTCGTTTCTCTTCGCCCCGCTCTGCTGGCGGCGCATCAGGAAGTCCTGGTGTGGACGTCGGCGCGAGGGAAGGCGGCGTGGAATCTTTCGTCATACTGCCAGTCATACTTCCCCCTCCCAAGGGAGATGAATGTCCATTCATAATCTTATCGCTTGCCCCAACGCTGACTTGTCTCCCCCACAGACCGTGTGACACAATCGATCCATTGGCTCCACCTTGTATCGGAGGTGATTTCAGTTCTTTAGAAGCTGCCGATGGTGGCGCCTGAATTTGAGTGTGCGTATGTATACGCCGTGGGCCGTCAAACAGGTCAGAAGTGGTCGGTACGGTCCTGCCTTCTCTGCGCGGCTGGGCTTGAGGAGGCTGCTGGGTTTGCGATTGACCCATTCTCGACCCGGGACTTTGCGCGGACATGGCAGCCTGCACCTGAGCCGAGGTTGATTGAAACTGAGTTTGCACTTGGGCCGGCGGCTGAACAGGGTTCGTCCGTGTCGGTGCAAAGACGTGATGCTGTGTAGTGACATGTTGCGGAGCCGCGACTTCTGGATACCCAGCGTACATATTTGCGCCACTCGTCGCTGGAAGGGCGGAAGGACTGGCTATGTTATATTGCGGCGCGTGATTTTGCTGGCCGTATACAGCCGGGGAGGCATGTCGTGAGAGTTGAATCGGGCGATTCTGTAGATCAATCATTCAGCATCAGCTGAAGAGCAATAATATCTGGAGAGCAAGCGCGACTCACAGCCATGAGCGCGAGATCATTCGCGGCCTCGTCACGAGTAAGCTGCACGGGCGTCGCGCCTGCAGACCAGTCAAAGGGTCGTACTGAGCTTGGCTGTCCTACTCTAGGTAATGGTTTGGCTACGTATTAAAAGTCAGCATGTACACGGCAGTCGCAAGCGGATGGAAGACTGCACGCACCAATTCTAGGCGTCTCAATCTCGTTCTTCTCCCGCGCCAGCCGTCTACGCTTACTCCAAGTCTGCTCAAACTCATGCCAGTGTAATCCATCGCGGTCGTTCTGAAAGGGCGGTCAGTACTGGTATGTGACGACCAACAATGTCGCCCATGATCGCTACTCACTGTCCACGATGACCATACGAGGTTCTTCTCTGCTTCTCTGACCCTCTTGAGCTCTGCGACTGTCTGCTGATGCCGCCGGGAAGCGACTTCGTGGAGCTTTTCTCTGCGATCGGAGAGGGTTTTGTAGAGGTACTTCAGAGCAGGGTGTGTACCTATATAATTCAGGATCATCAGCCTCTGCCCACGACTCGTCCGCATTTAAGGGACGAATAGCAGCCTTGAGCTAGATGACGATGGAGAACACACCATTGATAATCATCTCCTCCTCAGCTGCGACCTCCTGCATCCTTTCGATATATAACCTATCCCGCAGCGCCGCGAATTTGAGCTCGAGAATAAGCAAGGCGCGCATAGACGATGTTGTAGGTGGAGGAGCATGAGATGAATGACCAGTCTTGCCAGATGGGACCGTGAGGTAGGCTAGTATTGTCAAAAAAACAATGAAATCAGCACTGTGCGTTGGCTTGAAGTAGGCATATGGGCGATTTCGAGACGGGGAATAAGAGGACACGTAGAACCAACCTGCAGCTCCTGGCTCGGCGTCGTCGTCTGCCTCTCCTTCCTGCTCCCCTTCACCGTCCGCTTCGGCATCGGCATCAGCATCGGGGTCGGCGTCCGCGTCGGCGTCTGCATCAGCGTCCACCTCCTGACCGCCTTCCGGCTCATCCACTTCGACTTCTTCACCTCCATCTCCCTCCTCCAATTGCTCTTCTCCCAGCGCGTCCTGGTCCAAGTCACCAGCTCTGTCACCATCATCGCGAGGTGTCTCGTGCGAATCAGGCTCTTCAGCACGCATCGTCACGTCTCCCTCTTCGATGCCTTCTTCATCACCTTCGTCCTCTTCGTCATCCTCTTCTGTTGGGTCGTCCGCGGTCTGGTTATCTTGCTTGGCTGGAAGAGGCACCTTGGGCAGAGGGGAAGTAGGCAAGGGATCTGATGGTGGCGGAGTGAGAGAGCCGGTCGAAGCCGCTGAGTGGGAGGGTATTGATCTGACAATGTGAGATATTAGCTTTCAGCAGGGCAATATATACTGTGTATTGGATTATGGGGATGCAGGATGCAGGGAGCAAGATGGAGCAGCCATGAGGACGTACTGCTTCGATATTGATGGCGCCTCAGTCCCATCTTCAACCTGCTCGTCCTCCTCCTCATCTTCATCGTCATCCTCGATCTCCTCCACTTCCTCCTCCTCTTCGTCCTCCTCCGTCAACTCGCTCTCTTCATCGCCATCGCCATACTTTGGCGCTCGAATACCGCCAAATGACATGGGCGCTATATCCCGAGCATCCTCCTCCTCGCTCTCCTCGTCTGTCAAGGGGAGGGTAGAGCTCGTCGCTGGGCTCCGGATATCCGTTTCGCCCTCCACCTCGATCTGCCCCTCTGCTTCGGAGCCTACCTCGCCTCGAGCTCCGGTTCCGGTAACAGACCGAAAATCGGCCCCTTCCTCTACGTCAAAAGGCGGTATTGACTGCTCGTCTCGCGATAAACGAGCTACCGACGAGGTGGGAGACGATAGCGGGGAAGACGTCTTGCGTCCCGGTGGGACAGACATTGTCTAGGCGATTTCGGAGGCCCTCCGGACTCGACGCGTGGTATTGGCAAGTGAGCTTGAGCTAACGCTGGAATTCTATGCACCGTTCGTCCAGCTTTACAAAATGGCTGGGCTGCGTGATCGGACTCGAGGATGGATGGTATAGGATGCGCAGAAACTACAAGAACGCGATAATAGGTTGGTCAATGATATGGAGGTCGAGACAGTGCTCTTTGGTTGTTGCAGTTGTGGGCCATGACGATAGGACATTATTGGACACTAACAAACTCTTATAAACGCACGGAACCAAATCCGGCATTCCCCTTTCGCCTTTTCCGGCTCGAGCCTACTTTTACGCTTAACAGCATTCTCACTGCCACAAGCCTATCTTGTGTCCTTTACTTGACTCTGTAAGCAGGAAAGTCCATGTTTCGTTGCATAGTTTAATGATCTCGGTGCTATCTACCATATCCACTGTATCTCGCCTCTTCGGCACACGGATCTACCGCCATCATCTTGACTCGGCTCTACGATCAAATGAGGGACTGTCTCTACTTTCGCCATTCTAAGCATCACCTATGATACCCAATATAACCAAATGAAAGTCCAATCCAAAGTACTATGAGCACGGTAGCGAAATGAGGCAATCGACGGAAAGATGGTCAGACTAGTCAACACCACGGCGCATACGACCTTGCGCAGCTTGGGACACAAGCCAATGCTGGCCGTGCTTCGCAACACACGTGGTGTTGCTGGGCGCGTTGATATCGGTTGATGCTTGGTGAACATAGCCACGTCGGCAAGAATCTGTGCCCGATCAGCGGAGTTCACGACTGACATGATTGTACTTACCAATGACACAGCGGCCCTTGTCGCACTTAACTTCGGAGACACCAGGAAGCGAGGCGCAATCTGCCACGAGGTCATTCGATCAATACCACATGCTGCCTTGTGGACAAAGACCACTCACCGACCGCCTCGTTGGGGCAACCGCCGCATGTCGCCAAGCTCGTGAGGATACTAACGGCTCGTCAGTTTGACAGGTTGTCCCATTCCGAAACGATTCACTCACTCGGTGCAGTGCCAAACCGAACCAGATTTGCAAGCTTTCTCGCCGGCTTTGCATCGGAGGACCTCTTCGACCGTACCAGGGAACTCGTCGCGTTTCTTGAGTGCCTGCTCGAGCTGCTTCATCTCGCTCCTCTTCCAATAGCCGGACGCCACTGCAGTACTGCTCGAAGAGGGGGTGTGAGAGGTGTGCGAAGAGTGGTGCTCGGTCGTCGATGCAGAGTGGTGTTTGGTGGATGACGAAGAATGATGCTTGGTGGATGACGAGTGGGGCGTGGCTGATGACGAGTGGTGCTTGGTAGACGACGAAGAGTGGTGTTTCGTGGTAGACGATTGCTGCTTGCTGGACGACGACTGTTGGTGCTCGCACAAGAGTGTGCCGTTGTTGGTGTAGGAGTAGTCGCAGTCTTTCTGTCAGATTGCGAGATTGTGAGTGGTGGCCGATGCTGACGAGAGAGGTGAGTGTGGCTTACCGTGCATTCGCACTGTTCAGTCTCGAGGTTGTAGACTGTTCAATGAAGTGGCGTCAGCGCAAGCGCATGTATATACCGACTAATAACTATACTACTTTACTATAACCGAGTACTTCTCGTTGGGACTGATGAAGTGAAAACCGCCGTACTCACCTTGGTCAGTACCGGGGCAGACGCACTTGGCAGCATCGCCAGATATCTGAAGCTGGCTGTTCTTGGTATCGCCGCACGTGCACTGCTTCTCGCTGTTGCGGGGGTTGACGAAGCCGGTCAGACACTCGCACGTATCGGGATCGCGAGTCAGGTCATCGGAGCAGGATCCGCCACCACCACCGTTCTTCCTCTCGGTAAGAACAGTTTTGCGGCTGGCGATGGTAGGCGAGACGGGGCCGTTGTCGATGATTTGAGCGAGAGCGAAGGGGGCCAAAAGGAGTGAGAGGGAAAGGAGGGTGGCGAGACGCATGGCTACGGGTGGGATCAGCAATGGGATGATGGCTGGGTACGAATGCTGGTGAGAAGTGGCGAAGAGCGGTATGCTGGACTGTGCGGGACTTACTGAGAAATATATCTGCTGATAGGTTTGCAGATGAGTAAGGAATGACGATGGAGGTATAGAGAATGCAGAGGTGATTGATGCGTTGATGAGGACGAGCAGGAAGAAAGGTGGTCGAGTGGGAGAAAGAAGTATGAGAGGCAGAAAGAGAAGGAAGGGGATGATCATTCTTATATCACTCCTGCTCTCACTTCCTGCGCACAGTCCAGATCACTGCACTGCATAGACTCACGCTCCACTCGACACACACAGCACGACAATGACACGTTGCTAGCTCTCAGCGTGACTGATGTATGTACCTCGAGCCATGTGCACGGACCACCGCGTTGGCGTTAGCGTCAATCAGTCTGGCAGATCAATCAATCTGTTCTCAACCCTCCTTTGGATCTCGCCATGAACTAAACGGGGTCTTGGCCCCACTTACTCGCAGCCGCCAAGCCCAAGCAGCGTACCAGTATAGCATCTCTGCCTCACTGTCCGTTCCTCATCATCTCATCATAGTTCTGGAGAGCGGACAAAGCTTTTTCAGGAAACATCAATCAAGCAGTACGAAACGGAGACATCAATCTCCTATCTCCTGATTGATCAACCGCTCCGACACTCATCCAACCGCCGACACTTCGTGATACACTATCATCACTCGGTGGTCGCTCACATCTGAAATGGACCAAATTGCTTAGCTGGCCAAGCGCGTCATCGTCATACATCATCATGGATCTGTCCAGACATTTCTGATCAAGTCCTTTGGCATCATTCGAGGACACAGACCTTGCTTGGCCGTTCCTGCTCCTTTTCAATCATCGCTCATCCCTGGCTGTCATGCCGGAAACACGCCGGCTGATCAATGCACAAGAACGAAGAGTACCTTGTGCACTAGGAGGACTTCATTACGTTCACCCATTCACTGCCCACTCCGGTCCTGGGACTAGGAGCCTGGTACCGAACACTCTACCTACAGCATCATGACTACAGTACCAGCGATGATATCTCCCGTGCACTCTCGCATATCCCTCCGATACTCCGCAACGACCTCATTGCTCCATGATCCTCACTTACCCCAAAGCTTTTCGTGGGCATAAGGATATGGGATAATCGCGAAGTAACGGCGCAGTGTGAAGTGCGTATTGGCATTGGCGCCTTATACACCAGCAGGACCATGGCTTGACACGAGGAATGCATTATTACGTAATGTACGATTGTAGCTTCGAGTGGCCAAGTTGAACTCGAACTCGCACTCGCCAGATTGTTATTTTACATGATTAACAACAATTGAACACCTAACACCATATATCACTTACATCGTACTCTACTCTAGCTAGGCAGATTTGTCAGAATGGTGAGTACACCGCCCTATCTCTCGTTCTGTCCTTAGGACAAGGGCCCGAATCGTAGCTGCACGGACGAAGCTGACATGTGTATTTGCAATGGTAGTCGAAACATCACCCAGGTACGTTCTTCCTCTTCGCCTGTCTTCCCCACGACTCTTCCTCTCACCCGTTCCTCCTTGCGCTGCCTGTCCTCTTTGGCAAGCAGGAGCACACACTCTGCGCTCTTTCGACTGACAACTAACGCTCTCCCATCATTCTAGATCTGCTCATGTGTCGTCGACAACCTGGTATTGGTAAGTCACCACCTCTTCGCGAAGCTTAGTCATACTATGATACTGGCCAGTAGCTGATTTATTTGTGGGTGTATAGCTATAGGACGAATGTGTGAGAAATGCGATGGTAAATGGTGAGTATCCCCTTCTTTTCCAACCTTCACCCATCACTTCTTAATTGGCATTGCAAGCAGCGCATGCTGTTCGAGCAACAGCGATCCATCTGCCGCTGCGTTTTACTGCAGATATCCGAGCGAAAGAATGATTCTAGGACCAAGCTGACTCCAAGACCAATTCTTAGCCCTATTTGCGATTCCTACGTCCGACCCATGACGCTCGTCCGGATCTGCGATGAATGTTCATGTACGTCTACTTCCTCTCCTGTCCTACAACATTCTACATCAACACCTGCCATCCACCCGACATAGCCCTCTGGAGCTATCGCAGAGCCCATACTCCGTCCATTTACCTGTAATGAATGCTGACTCACGTACGCTGCACAGTCGGTACCGCCGCTGGCAAATGCATCATCTGCAGCTCACCGGGTGAGTTTGAACATCTATTCTCTGTTCCGCAAGGAATATAGCGGACGACGAAGCTAACCATCATATTTACGATCGTAGCTATCTCAGACGCATATTACTGCACGGAATGCACGAGGCTGGAGAAAGACCGAGATGGGTGTCCGAGAATCATCAATGTGAGCAGCTTAGTCATCACGTTTCAGCGAACACAGCTGGGCCTTGTATGCTGATTATATCGTTTTCATTTTAGATGGGAGCAAGCAGAGTAGACGCATTTTACGAGCGGAAAAAGCTGGGGTGGGTCGAGTGATCTCCGATCTCCTTGCTTTGTTGCTAACGTTTGACTGCAATAGGCTCGAGAAAGGCGGAGGCTTCAAGAAGGGATAGTCAAAAATGGCAATCAACATGTAACTTTATCAAATGGATGCTGCTGTCCATCAGCTGCTGTCCGACTGGGGAGGATTTCTATCAGTCACCTAGAACCAAAAGACAGATGCTACAGTGCGTCTATACCATCATGCATGTACTCAATGTCGAACGGCTCAAGTGTTCAACATGATGATCCTGTTCTACGCAAAGGACCGCTTTGACGATCCCATACGTATGATAGTATTCATACAGTTGATACACATTACATTCGAATGTTACTACGATCCGATACTAATACCGCCCGCTGATCCGATACCATTGCCATACCTTCGAATAAACCCGGTAGCCTAATGAAATACTATGAACTAATTTAAAGTGATTTGAAGGTCACCAATCCTGTTGCCTGCCGATCCTCCCAATGCCGTGTCCGATGAATGATGGTTTACGAGTAAGAGCAGTTTACTGGCTCTTGGCACGACTGAGGTCTCCGACGGGGATAAGGAAGTGGCTCGTGTCCCTCGTGAGCATACCAGCGAGTGCGGTGTAGGATGCGAAGGCGGCGGTGATCTATGGAGGATGGGAGCGACAGTCAGTCGGATACTGCCTCCATATCACTGAATGCAGGAGAAGACTGGAGATACTTACGATACCGAATGCGCCACCGGCCTTGATGATGGTAGCGTCCCCACTCTTGAGGTAACCGGCAGCCCTGTGGTTGGCAACACGTCAACCACTCGTGACTCTATTGGACTGACGGCTGTGACCCGCATAGCTGGAGGAGAACTCACAAGAGCCAGAAGGTGATATCAAGGAAGAAGAAGACCCCAACTAGAGCGATGGAAGATCGGAGACAGGCCAAGAGGAAGATGAACGTGATGATGCCCCACGTGGCGAGGTACAAGCCGAGAGCGCTCAAGAGCTCGGCCTCCTCGGTGTAGGCGGTCGTGACCCCGAATTGGGGAATGTAGAGGGCTGCGGCAGAGTAGAAGATCAGCTTCCAAGAACCACGTCATCAGTAGCGCAGGCGCAGCGATCGAGATGGACACTTTGTGGCTTGTGTGGTGAGGCTGTACTCACTAGCAAAGGAGAGCCAGAAACCGCCGTAAGAAGAGAACGCCGTGGCCTGGGAGATGACAGCGCGTCAGTATGTCATTTCGAGATCATATTGGTTTGTCAGAGTCAGAACTTACACCGAAAGTGTTACCGCACGCCCATTCCTCGATACCAGCGATCACTTGGACAAGACCGCCGTATCCCAATGCCATACCGAGGATGACATTGGGGGTAGCGATGTGTCGCGTGCCGATGTTGAAAAGGGAAAGAAGGAATGTGGTGGCCGCGAAGCTATCGGAGGAAACAAGCGACAATGTTCAGCATACGTGGTTATTATCGTTCGAAGGGTTGCCGTATATGAGCAATTGATAAATATGAAACGATGAGGGGACTCACGCCAGGAGGCCGAGAGGAGCGGGATTACCAAACTTCCTGTGATAGACGGGGAAAGCAGGCTGACTGTTATCAATCGGATTACCACCTGGAGTGATAAAGCGGCTCATGGCGCCGCCCGTGCCCTGGTAGCCACCGTTGGTCGATTGGTGATCATGTCCGTTGACGTCTCCTTCTGTACCGTTGGTGGGGAAGTGCGTGTGGGTCTTGTTCTCTGCGACGGCCGACATTGCGCTGATGTCTCTGTCTTCACTGTTAGGAATGAGGAAGAGTAAAGGACGGTCTTGGTGTTGAAATTGGATGCGTGTAAAGGTGGTGATTTGGCTGGGTTGCTGTGGCGACTACGTTGATTGATGTTCTATTAATTGTTTGTGATTGGTGTTCGTATTGTATGCGGCGCGGGGCTATGCTGGGGGCCAAGATGGAGAAGGAGGGTTTGGTATATATACGTATGCTCGCGTAGTAGAGTACCAGAGTGCCAGAGTACCAGAGTAGAGGAGTACGATCGGTTGGGGAAGGGGCTTCGTGCAGGGTATCACACCAGTTTGGATTCAGTCGCTAGCCAGCACACATGTTTCACCTGTTTGGCTCGATTGGTATTTTTTTTCAGTCTTGTCTTCCATAACCCGCCTATTGGGCATAACCGGTGCTAGTGCTCAAAAGCCATTATAACCGAGGTACGAGCTTATATTTGCGCCGAGTATGACGGGAACACTGCATCGCGCCATTGTCCAGTCTACTGGGTTACCGTACATACGGGCACATGATCGAGAGCCCTGCCAGTGGTGCTTACTGTACTCGTACTATACGCATAACCCTGCCGGTTAGTACTGTAGCACCTCTTTCCCGGAGGCCTTGAGGGTCAGATGCTTTAGGGCTTTAAGCGGACAAGACCTTCCAGAGCACAGATGCCACCAGCCAGTAATGTCTGAGGGTTGGATTGTTCTATTGACAAAAGCTCAAACCCCGTGTCGGCCCTGTCTCTCGCGCCCCACGGGCCACCACCCCCTCCCTACCTCTGCCGATGTTTGATGGGCGCTGGAACAGAATTCGTCGCTCAATAGAGATGGACGCTCGGTGCTACCCAAACACTCTTGGCAAGGTGTGGGCATAGGCTATACTCGGTCCATCGGCTGCTCGATCCATCCGGCTCAGCCTCTGTATCGTCTTACTGGACGACACGAGTACGTGCGCTTTGCGCTTAACGCTTCGCTGCTGTGAATGATCGGTGACTCTTCGCGTCCGGTCCATCCCGACTCTGCACGACACGATCCTTGACGAGTACAGGCGCGCTGCATCACGCATGCAACAGGGTTTACTGTATGACCAACGAGCCGACGCTATATGCGCCGAGATTCCCCCGCACGTCGGCGCCCTCGGCTTTGGGCTCGAGTAGGAATCGAACGCGGGGAAGGGCGATCCGCAGTAGTGCTGTACTGTACGTGCTGTACGTGCTCGGAGGAATCACCTCCGATCTCGAGCTGAGTTGTATACCGTATTGGGACGTAGGTTGTTGGGCGGTTGCTCCTTGGTATCGTCCAGTAGCGGTGTGCATGTGATCGAGTCTGAAGTCGGGAAATGGTGTCAGAGTAACCGGGTATAGTCCTTGTGTTGCAGTGGTAGTGGTAGTGCATGTTAGACAGGTAGGTGTAGAGTAAGAGGCCAATCGCCGGCGTCTCGTAATTATCAGAACATATTTCGAGATCGTACCAAATACTCATGTAACGATTTCGTTAGACATCCAGACTCGACCAACGCGAAAGACCATTTAGCAAATCGGAAGCAGTATCAAACCCCGTACCAAGCCACTAGACGCCTGGCGAATGAGTCATGTCATGATCCACGCAGACTATCTGGCCTTCTGAGACGATGCTTTCATGGACTGAGGAGATAACGCTGCCAGGATAGATTGAAGTCGCGACAAAAGAACACGCTGCCTCCGTGCATCCATTCATCACGAATGTGCGGCAATATCACTTCACTCCCATACTGATATCTTCGACCACCTTTGCACTATGTCGCAGCATGACTTGCCTTCGCGCGGAAGCAAGATCGTTAAAGGTATCTGTGGCGACTGGCAAACTGAGTCTCCAGCGACCAGCGGCATAGTCGTCATGGCGACGATTGGTCTAGGTAGCGGAAAGACAAGTGAAGTGGTGTCTTGATACAGTATGTCGGAAAGTATGTGCACTCAAAGCATCCGTTACTGTGATGCAACAAAACATGCCATATGATATCCGCTACGCGTAATGTATCCGTGTCCTAACAGTATCAATACTGTATCACTCTATCTATGCCTCACCTCGGTCTAACCAACGAAGAACAGGGCGTTGACTATGATCCAGACGATACCAGCAGGCCACGCGACAGCTATGACCTCTCTCCACGATTTCGCCACGACGCCATTCCGCGCTTTCCACAACCACCTCGCGAACGATCTGAACCGGCCCAACAGCCCCGCTAAGCCCGCTTGGTTCTGAGCCGAGCCGCCGCCGTTGGGCAACTGGTCCACGACGTAGTTCAGCATTGATTTGTCCTTTTTGGCTGCTGCAGCCGACCAGTCCGAGGTCGATAACATCCGAGGCATCGTCACTCTTCTCTGGGGCATAGGCGCTCCTAGTCCCTGTCCTTGGCTCGAGGAAGTATGTGCACTTGTCCCATATATCGCGCTGCCTAGGCCATTCCCGCTCATACTGGACAGGTTGGAGGACGATATCCGCCGTATGGGATTATTCGAGCCGAAGGGGAACTGCGTCCCTTGAGGCGTAGTGAGGCCCAGCCCATTCGTGTATCCGTTGCCGCCCATGGCTGGGAGAGGCAGGAAATGCGTCGAGGAAGACGAAGACGACTCGTTCGTTTGTTCCCGCGAGTGCGGATTGGATTGGGTCTCGTTCATGTAGATGTAAGATGATCGTCTCGAGATGCTGGGTGTCGGCGAAGACGATATATCCCCGTATCCATGATTGCCTGCTTCAACATCCTCGTCCATACGGCCCAGTGTCGAGTGGCCATAAGTCTGGGCTTGCATAGGTGTCTCTTCGCTGAAAGACGGTCGCGGACTGCCTAGGGGTGATGGTGGCATAGAGTATGATACGCCTCTAGTAGGCGTGTAAGGCTCCCCTGTCGTTGTCATCAAGCGACTCATGGCTGGCCGTCCGGTGCCCGGTGTGCCCTGTGACATCCCATTGAGGTGTTGCGATGACTTGCGCGAAGGCAGCGTCAGGGGCACATGACGATCACCCACTCCGCGTCGACCTGATATCGTGGTGCTATTTGGGATACTCTCGCCGTTGATCATCGCGGGGCTCAGCCGACTCTTCAGGTCCTGATACACGCTCCCGCCGCCCGACTTCCACCGGTGCCACGCCGCGCGAATATTCGTGAAGAGGAGGAAGGAGATGGTGAGTATGCCTAACGGTACGTATACGCTCGAGTATACGCCCAGCTGATCGGGGAGGAAGCAGGGTCGATCGGCATGCGTGAGGGATGCAGTGTACGTGTTGGCTTCGGGAGCGACGAGGGAGAGTAGCTGGAATCCAGGCCGCCGGATCCCAGCAGAGGACGAGAAGGACTTGACGGTCACTTCGCGGATACCGGAAGGATGTGTGTGTTCGCAATAGTCGTGGTCGTCACCGCTGGATATCGTCATCAGATCAGCACAAGACTGCCTAACAAAGCAAATGCGACCTACCTGAAGACTATACTGGGCTTTAATGCTTCTAGCAGAAACCGGGATGTTTCGCTGCCCAGCAGGTTCTGATAACCTGGTCCCGCGCCCTTGAGAATCCGTCCTCCTTCTCTCAATGGACCACAAACGGAGGCCTCAGGGCGAGCAAGAGGGATATGGGAGATGAGGATACGCGGTCCGGGTGGTGGGTCTAAGAAAGGATGGCGTCAGACAAGCCAATGCAACGCGCTGGGAACACTGTGTATGACTTACTGTCGCCGAGGTCCTTTACAAATTCGATGACACCTCCCTCCACTCCATCCCATTCTCCGAATTGCATCTCAGCCGCATATCGCCGATAGTCTTCCTCAACTAATCCTACAGCATCAAGCATGATTAAACTGTGGTTCGCTATTGGCAGTATCGCATTTGGCGGTGAGAAATGCCGAGCGTATCGATCTCGTGCGTGCGGGGAGAACAGTCGATTAGGTCCTAATGGAATATCGTGGTTGCCTGGGACGAAATGCATCGGAACGTCTGCAGGCAGCTGGAATATCGATCGAAAGAGGCTGAAGTAGTCCTCATATCTGCATCACAGTTCGTTAGTATACGCCAAGCAGATAGCCAAGAATTGATATAGACTCACTCTTCATCAGACATCACGCCTCTCCCCCAATCCAGCATATCCCCTAGCACGATCACCGCATCGACCCTCCCCAGACGCATGACCACGTTCCAGCTCTTACGCATGAACAGCTCGTCCATGCCCTGCTTGAGCCAGTTGACCCATGGTCTGCTATCTTGTGGATAGGAGAGCCGTGGATGGGGGACATGAGGGTCGGCCAACAGGACGACGTGGGTCGGGGCGGCTGACAAGTTCGGGTGAGATTGCCGCAGGACCGAGTCAGGAAATCGGCAGGTTGACAGAGAGTGGAAGAACTACGGAGAGGCATTGGAGTCAGTACGACATGACCGGATCCGATCTCACAATGAGTATCGCACGGAGAACTTACATCGCCGACCTCGAACCAGATGACTAAGACTACCCATCCGAACCTCAACGCTAGCAGCTGCGTTGCCCTGCTCTTCAGCCCGCTCTTCCTGCCCCTCAACCCGCCCGATCCCCCAGCTGCCGAGACATCCTTGTCTTTGTATAGCTGGACTGGGGAGCGTGAGCGAGGCGAGTCGAGCATATAGTGGGCGCGTTCGTTGGCTCTATGCAATTTTGCACTCTGTCAGACTAGTGAGATCGGTCGAATTGATTGTATATTCTGTGCTTGATAGGAGCAACGATTGTCTAGCGAGTGGTGATGATTGTTGGCAAAACGCGTGTCCGATACGCGTGTCCAGTCCGCAGCGAGATGGGCAAGCGAGGTCGCAGAGCTGACTTTTGATAATGGAAGCGTTGCCTTTGAAAATCAGTATCTGCTGTTGTTTTTGAGGGTCGCAAACTCTCTCGGTGCACCAGGCGTGAAGACTGGAAAAAGGTCGAGCTGAGTGCGGTATAGATGCCAAGAATGAGAGTAGCGATGCCAGATGCGTTGACAAGCTGTATGCTGTACTGGTAATGAAAAAACAATAACAGCTCACCGACGCGCGCTCGGCACCAAATCAAGCTTATACTGTAGCGATACTCGGGCACTACGGGACT
Organism: Cryptococcus sp. GC_Crypt_5; assembly: GCA_026538355.1. Classification (NCBI taxonomy): domain Eukaryota; kingdom Fungi; phylum Basidiomycota; class Tremellomycetes; order Tremellales; family Cryptococcaceae; genus Cryptococcus; species Cryptococcus sp. GC_Crypt_5. The sequence continues at coordinate 115,463 of JALPBZ010000009.1, forward strand.
GATAAGCTCCCGTACTCGACTAGGTCCAGACAATGTGCCACGTGGACGATGGAATGATGAAATGACGGTGAGCTCGTTTCACCGCAAAACACCGATAACGCTTCAAAATCAATTGGTGCAAAGTGGCGCGTCATACAAAGGACAAAACTCTGCACTGTATGAGTGGTGATGAAATGACGCAACCGCTTCCCCCCCCTCGCCCTCTCTTTCACGCACCATTACCCTGCACAGTGCACCGCTGTCTCCCTCTCTCCCACCAATAACCCATTTATATATCTCTCATCTCCTTTCCTGTTCTTTTCCTCTTTCTCTCATCGCAAACAGCAAAGCAATCCAAACAACAAGCACTCGTCTTCTCACCTATCCCACAGACAACACATAGCATATCAGTCAAGGTAAGTCGCTCTTACTTTGCCACGTCCCCCGAGCTCGTCGGCAGCGGCAGCAGCGTCACCCGCAACAAGGGGAAGGTTGAAAGTGATACGTCACTCTTCCACGTACTGCGTTGATGGTCGTGCGACACGAGCCCAGCAAAGGCGTAGATCCTTTCGACCGGCTTCTCCACTGCTAGATCACATCTATGACCTAGCTCAGCTGTGCTCTGCTGCATCATCACTCAACTTCCGCTGACCTATCAATGACGTCCTTGCAGATGGCCGTCCCCGCCAACCAGACCCAGTCTCAGCAGATCAAGCAAAACTTCCTTAACCACCCTTACACCCAGCAAGCCAACAGGTTCGTGACCGGTCAGGTCAGCGCCCTCGACGCCGAGGTGAGCACAACACATTTATTGTCTATATTCAGGAAACAACGCTGACAAAGTCCTGTTCCACCGCGCAGCTCAACAAGTACCCCGCTCTCCGTCAACTCGAGCAGCAGACCCGCGTTCCTAAGGCTTACGGTGTCCTCACCCTTGCCGTCTCGTGAGTCTGCGCACTGCAATTCTCCCATCAGAGCTTATGCTGACGTGGAGCCCGTGCAGCGCCGTTGTCCTGATCTTCTTCAACATCTTCGGCCTCGCTCAACCCGTTTCCAACATCATTGGCTGGATCCTTCCCGCCTACCTCTCCATCCAGGCCATCGAGAGCCCCCAGAGCAACGATGACAAGCAGTGGTTGACCTACTGGGTGAGCTGAGAGTCGCCTCGGTTGTAAACACAGCTGACAACCCCTGGTCCAGGTCGTTTTCGGCTCGCTCAACCTCGTCGAGTCCCTTGGTATCCGTGCCATCCTCTACTGGGTCCCCATGTACTTCGTCTTCAAGACCCTCTTCACCATCTGGCGTAAGTCGCGTGACCTGTTCTCCTCGCCATCCCCGCGTCGTATCAGCGTCAAATTAGTCCCGTTATTCCACGTTACCCTGATTTTTGTGGCGTTTTCGCTGACATCTGACTTCGCTTATCTGCCACTATAGTCCAACTCCCTGCCACACGCGGCGCCGAGACCTTGTACTACCACGTCCTCCGCCCTCTCGTCGGCAACGTCAAGGCCAAGTCGCAGCAGACTACCGGCTCTTCCAACCCCTTCACCAAGGACGCTTCTTTCAGCCCCGCTGGTACCACCGCTCCCTCGAGCTTTGAGCGTGAGTGATATCTGCGCAGTATTGAGCGAATATCGAGCGGAATGCTGATTGCTACTGCAATTTTAGACGAGAAGACCCTCTAAACGACTTCTCCCGTTTCTAAGGAGTGCCGTATTCATTGATACCTCTCCTTCCGCGTAACGATTACGAACAGCTCCGAAGTTGATGAGACCGACGATTCTTGTTCCTTTCCATACTTTTCAGTCGACCTAATTCCGAAGACGTGCGTACTATGGGTGGAGGATGTTTCTGTTATGGAGTAGAAGTACCGAAGAAGAGAATGAATAGCGCTTTCGTGCATTTGTCATGACGTCAACGAGTGTGACAACATCCCACGTTGCACGAAGATGAGATACTGATCACATGTCTTCCCAGGCACTGATAGGACATACACCAACATAGAACAGCCCTAACATCCAAACAAGAGCATCTATAGACGCGTATCAAATACGATACTAGAGCTAAACAGAAATACCCGTTATCTGCTTGATCATATCTTGGTACCCGCATAAGCGGAGCCTGCATAGGGTGATTGAATGTCAGCGAGGATCGTCTATTTGGTATTAGCATGAAGACGTACAGGTTTCGCTGGAGCATAGCTATCGTCATGACGCCAACGCTCGGGACGTAAATTGATGCCTGGGGGAAGTACGCATAAGCTCAAGGCAATCCTGACGGTGCGTAAAGAAGAAGAAGGAAGGACGAGGAAGACATACCCGTTCCCTCACGTCACTCTCGAAGTTCTTCTCGCCAGCAACGTTGACGCACACACACCCATCCTTCAAGAACCGCGTGGGGACCTTGTACGACTGCACGGGAACAGCAGAGATGACCACGTCTGAGATCTGCAGTGCTTCTTCCAGCGTGAGGGCGACGGGCGTCGTCATGTGGTGCGGGTTCGATTTGCTCCCGCCTGCCGTCGGGCTCGCGATCGTCGCTGCCGCCGCGGCCGCTGCTGCAGATGCGGGTTCTGCGGCAGAGGGCTTGGCGGCTGGGGTTGAGTGGACCGAGGGGCGTTTTGAGAATTCAACAATTGCTGATAACCATCTCACTTCAGCCTCGCAGCATACCCAGGTGCGGTGTGACACTCACAGTCAATGTCGACGCTGAGGACGCGCGCGCCGTCGTTGGCTAGCAGCGCAGCCAGCGGTCGACCGACGACTTCGGATCTGCGCGAGCGAGCGGGAGCGAGTGCGAGCATAGGCGGACGCAGGAATGTCGAGTGAAATTGGACGAGAAAGATATGGATCAGCTACACGACCTGTATGAGTACGGGGACGGACTGACCTGTTGATGACAGTGATGACCTTCCCCCTCGCCCGATCGCCATACTCAAGCATCTTATTGTAAACCCCAATATGCTCCAGAACCTTGACGATGGCCAGCGGAGTACAGGGCAAGACGGACTTCACGGTGCCTTCGGGCGCCTGATCGCCGGTTGCTGCGGCAGAGGACTTTAGGGGTGTTGGTAAGTGCGAAGAAGGGATTGGGCGGAGTGTTATGGGCGAGATGAAGCGGATGCTGAGTGTTCAGGTTCAGCGTTAGCGCAATTTACGCATGAGTGGATGCGAAACATGGTGGTCTCGAAAGAGCCAAGACCACACAGCCAAGACGAGAGACAAGACGAGAGACAAGACGAGAGACAAGACGAGAGACGCACTTGTGGTACAGGTTGAAGAGGAATTGATGGTTCAGCCCCTCCACGTCCTTCTGCGGTGACAGTACAGATTGCAAGTACTGGTCTTGCCGTCCGCCGTAAATAGGGTAGTAGACCATGATCCCATCCACGTCCACATCGTCGTTTGCCTATTACACAACAAATAGTGATAAGGTGTAAGCAATCACTCCGGCTATGAACCGTGTTGTGCGAGCTTACCTCCAAGATGGCCTCTTCGACGTCGATCCCCACTCCTTCGCCATCAAGTCCAGCGCGCGCTTCGCCCACTAAGCGCAGCTCGAAGTTGATGCCTATCTGCTCGCACGCTTTCTTGGTGAACTGCAACAAGAGAGGGGCAGCAGCAAAATATGTCAGCTAAATCAGAATTCAAGCTCCGAATACTCGCGAACTCACCTCGGCATACGTCCGCGCATCATCCTTCTTCGTCGCTAATATCCCGACTAGATGAGGAGGCTTGTCCGCGAATCTCTCCGAAGCCATAGTGGATAACAGCTCCGTCTTGAATGGGACGTGCACCTTGGAGGCTGTTATCAACAGCCCCTGCGGAGCTGAAGAGGATGACATGGTGGGGGAATGGGTGTGGCGTTCGGTGATTCGGGGTTGGGTCTTGCGCACGGCGTGGAGTATAGATGTCGCAGTCTTGCAGTCTCTCGAGGGTGTGTATTGATCTGTGACGACTGTGCCAAGCGCTTCAACGCTACCACATCCTTCACTCGGTCAGACTTTTTTGCAAGCGCGGATTTAAGCTTGTTCGGAGCCCGTCACGTGATCACCCAGTATCCTGATAGATATATAGAGGGGGAAGAGATAAATAAGCAATTTGTGTCCGAGGTAGAAGAATCAGAAAAGATGCCCGGCGGCCGTGCCGCGTGGTCCTTTTTCCCAATAAGTTTTAGCGGGAGAATAAATTTCCGATTGGTGTGCCGAGCGTGTACTCGTGTAAACAAATCAGAGAGCCAAAGCATCGTACGAGTGTGGCTTTTCACTTTCCTGGCTTTGGCTTTGGCCTTGGCTCTGGCTTTCTGGCGCTGGCTTTGGCTCAATCAACTGCGACCTGTCAGTCATCCCATTCCGACACACTCCGACCTCGTACTCCACACTTTACGATAACATCAAGCATCGAGAAGAATTTAAACATCTTAAACCCCCACTGCATTAGTGCATCGGTGCATCAGTGCTTCAGCGCATCAGCTCGTCGTCGATACAGCTGTTATCGCCATCAACATCGACCCAACAGCCATCGGATAATCCCGACCGCTACTTTTTCACTTTTTTTTTGTCTTATTCAGCGCCTCAGCTACTCAGCGGCTCTATAGTCCAGCTGCCTGCTCGGTTCGGAATCCAATCATCACCTGTTCATTGGACATTCTCCACCAAGTGCGAATTGAGATCGATCCTCGTATCCCTATTTCTCGTTCGTCTCTCTTTCAGCAGTGTACATAACGACGCGAGAAGATCATACACGACTTCACGTTCGCGGACAACAACAACAATAGTAATCGTAAGTCACGCCTCGACCTGTCGCTGTCAAATAGCTCGCACAAGTACTGGAGCTGACGCACCGATCTACGATATTCAGCGTTGATAAACATCCCATCCCTCGCTCTCCTATTACCCAGCCGCCCACTCCGACAATATGGCGTCGCACACTATTGTCCGTCCCACCTCGATCGTCGATCTTGGCTCGATCAAGACCTGGGGCTTGGAGGGTCTCACAAAGGCTAGATTCACCTTTGACACGTGAGTACTGCAACTAGCCAATCATGGCCAGCATCTTTACCCTACCTCAAATCACTATCGTACAACCCCCTCAAGTCAAAACTAAGCGCTGACCCCTCTTTGACCTCTGCCTTCGATCATGTCCTGCGCAGCAAAACCACCGCGGCGACTGTCCTCACCGTCATTATCTCCCTCCTCTTGCTCGAGCAGGTCGTCTACCGCACCAAGAAAGCCCATCTCCCAGGCGCCAAATGGACCATCCCCCTTATCGGCAAGTTCGCCGACTCGCTCAACCCCACTTTGGCAAACTACAAGTCTCAATGGAACTCTGGACCGTTGAGCGCTGTCTCCGTCTTCAACATGTACGCTCCCCCTCCCCTACTTCTTTTCTAGTATCAAGGAAGGACACATAGCTGACGCGACCTTTGCCTGTCTCTAGCTTCATCGTCATTGGCTCTTCCAACGAGATGGCAAGGAAAATCCTCAACTCCCCCAACCACGCCGAACCATGTCTTGTCCAGTCAGCTAAGAAGGTCCTCCTCCCCGAGAACTGGGTCTTCCTCCACGGCAAGGTCCACGCAGACTACAGGAAGGCTTTGAACGTCCTCTTCACCAAGCAGGCTTTGAGGTGAGTCAATTTGAACAGCTCTGATAGCCTGCGCATCCTTTACTGATTTCTGCCGGCAGCACCTACCTCCCTATTCAAGAACGCATCTACCGAGCTTACTTCAGCAAGTGGTTGGCCGACCCCGCCCCGTCTCAAGCGTACATGATGAAGATGCGCGATCTGAACATGGACACCTCACTCTCAGTCTTCTTGGGCCCATACGTCACCCAAGCACAAATGGACGAGATCAACGTCAAGTACTGGGATATCACCGTCGCCCTCGAGCTTGTCAACTTCCCCTTCGCGTTCCCAGGCACAAAGGTTTACAACGCCTGCCAGGCTCGCAAGAAGGTTATGGGTTACCTCGAAGCTGCGTCGGCTGCTAGCAAGATCCGCATGGCCGACGAGAACGCCGAGTCAGAGTGCTTGCTCGATGAGTGGACAAAAGCCATGCACCAGGCCAGGAAAGCCAGCGACGACGGCGAACAGACCAAGCTCCTCAGCCGAGAGTACTCGGACCACGAAATCGGCATGGTCCTCCTCAGTTTCCTCTTTGCCAGCCAAGACGCCATGAGCTCTGCCATCGTCTACGCTTTCCAGCTTACCGCCGACCACCCCGAGGTCCTCGCCAAGATCAGAGAAGAGCAATACCGCGTCCGCGGCAACGACCTCGAGAGGCCGCTCTCCCTCGACATGGTGGACGACATGGTCTACACCCGCGCTGTCGTCAAGGAGGTCCTCCGTATCAGACCTCCGGTCATCATGGTCCCTTACAGCACCACTCGACCTTTCCCCATCTCCCCAGAGTACACCGCGCCCAAGGGCTCCATGGTCATTCCCGCGTTCTGGAACTCGCTTCACGATGAGACCGTCTACCCCGAGGCCGACACCTTCAAGCCTGAAAGATGGCTTCCTAACGACGACGGATCAGCGCCTCTGGCAGACAGCAAACCCCAAAACTACCTTGTCTGGGGCAGTGGCCCTCATAAGGTGAGTCTTCAACAACCACATGATGCGATATGTCACTGACATGCTGTTTTCTCGTAGTGCATTGGTATCCAATACGCTTCGATGCATCTTGCCGCTACTCTTGGTACCGCGAGCGTCCTTATGGACTGGGAGCACAAGGTGACGCCTTTGAGTGAGGAGGTCAAGGTCATTGCTGCGTGAGTGCTGCCTCTGGAGTATCGGTGTATACGTAGGGCATCACGCTGACCAGAGTCATTGCTTGGTCACACAGTATCTTCCCCAAGGACGAGCTCTTGCTCAAGTTCACTCCTCGAGCCCCTCCTTCTTAGTTCCGGCCCAGGGTGGCGCAGCGGCGCAGCAGTGCGACTGACAGAAGAAGCTTTTAGATATGTTAATTATACGCCGAGGTGTGCGTGTGTGCGTGGAGACGAGGAAGCGTAAAAGGGCGTCGCTTGATGTCATCCTACAGGCGGTGATTGAAGCACGCTCTGCCTGCGTTCTTGCAGAGTAGACGAGGGCGTAGATACAGATATATATACAGTATCGATGATTTGGGCCATGATGCATTTATCTTTTATTATCATCATTCATTGTTGTTGAACGAGATATGGATTTTGATCCCGTTACTATTGCTATGGGCTATTGTAGTGCTCAATAAAGCGTAATTTAAGGCGTGCCTTGTCCCGTCGTACTAGTTGAGACAGCAACGCGTTTTGTATCAATATCAATAGACCATCTCGTTTACAGAGCAACGGCAATAGCGATAGCGATAGTACTAGTACATGTGGTGTAGCACGATACAGGAGGGTGCATCTCGACGATAGTCCGATCAGACTCGACTGATCGACGGATCACGAATCGATATCTAAGGGGGAAAGGAGGTGTTGAGGTATTGATTGAGGATAATACCAAGTGTTGTTGGACTTTGATTTGGCTCGAGAACGGTCTTCTACATTGTATCGAACCACGAGGTTGCTCTCTCCCCACCACCCTCGGCAGGAGAGTACGACCTACGGCGTGCGGCATAGCACAAGTTCGTAATCAAGAAAATTGATGGTATACACGCCCATCGCATAATACACGATATCCGATCCACAATAACAAGTAATACTCGAGCGACTTCGGAAGAGCCATCACGTGTACTTGCTCGACCAGCTCAGCTGAGCATCGCCACACGATCTCGAAGAGCATCTACTGGACAGTCAAGCGAAGCTCATGAGCTCCAGGGCGCGGAGCGAGCTTGCTGCTGGGAGTGGGAGTGATTGGGACGAGCCCGGGGCGCCAGAACAGGGAATGAGGACACGCACGATATCGTCGTCCAGTCGGTCGAGCCATGCTGGTGAGTCCTGTCGCTAGTCGCTGGTCGCTCTGAAGATCGTGATCGTGACCGGCGTGATCACTGCGTCTCAATGACCCAATGTTCAATGATCACCAAGGATGATCTTGAGATCTTGGGATCTTGGGCAAAGAGATATCGAGCGATACATCACTTGGACGTACAGCTGACACTCATCCCGCAGGACCTTCGTCAGCGCCATACAACCCCTCCACCCCTCCCGCCTCTACATCTGCATCTACCTCGGCATTTCGCAGCACCGGCACGGGACCGGGAACGGAAGACGATGGGTTCCTTGGCGTAGTGGCCAAATGGGGTAATGGGGGCGACGATCTCGCCTCTGGGCGAAGTAGCGGTGCGCGCACCAGTAGGATGATCGGTGGTAGGCTCGGGCTGTCGCCTCCGCCCCCTCCTGGACCACCGCGTGAGTCGTCCACGTCCATATCCATCCTTACTCTACATCCTCTGCTTGATTCTTAGTACAACGTCTCAGCTCTGACACCTGCGCTGACGCCGACGCTGACACTGCTGACGCTGCTCGCGCCCTCGCAGCATCTGAGCCACCACCGTTACCGCCAAACCCCACTTCGCACCCTTTCGCATCCTCCGCTCCTGCCCGCCCCAGACCGTCAGCGCGACTCTCCTCTCTCTCGTCATTACGGAAGACCATGACGATCCCCTCCCGACCCAGCTCGCCAGCTGGTCCCCCGCCCACATCCGAGTTACCGCCCATACCCACCCAATCCAGGATATCAGGACAACAAGTGAATCTACCGAATGCGAGCGCCTACGTCCCTGGAGAAGGCCACAAGCGGACTATCTCAAAGAGCAGTAGTCAGATCACTCCGTCTCCACCCTCTTCTCCCGGTCTGCGCATATCTCCCAGATCAAGCTCGTTAATCAATCCTGCGCAAGCGCAAATGATCGAGTCAGCCGCAGGGCCGGTCTCGCTCGGTACACCCATACGACTGGGTCACGAGCCTTCACCTGTCGATCTGCAATCTCAACGTGGAGCAGCCCAAACACATTCTGCCCCAAATAGCGCAGCTCGAGCAAATGTCAACACATCATCGTCGTCAGGACCACAGCCAGCACCTAGCGGTGCAGCAGCCACCTCGTCACGCGCAAGTGGTTCACGGACGCCTTCGAGACACCTTTTACAAACAGCTCTGGACCTCGCACAGAAAGCGGTCGAGATGGACAGGAACAACGATGTCGTCGGAGCCCTCGCGGCGTACAGAGAAGCGGTCGAAAGGCTTAAGGCTGTCATGGAACGCGTGGGGGTCGAACCACAGAGCGATAGACGGCGGAGAAGTGGCGCCGGCAAGAGTGAAGAGGAAGGCAGGACTCTGAGGGGTATCGTGAGTTGCAATACAACGCTTATCGGTATTCTGCTGATCCTGAAATCACTCTCGCAGCACGACGCATACGTCGCGCGCATACAGCTTCTATCATCATACGAGACCAATGCCGAGCCATCCACCGATGTCGACCCAGTGTCAAGCTCACAGCCGGAAGCTGCCAACTATCAGAATGACCCGAACTCTACTTCAACTCATACTCACCCGCCGTCAACATCGGTGTCGACAGCATCGCTGGCTTCCCAGTCCTCCGTCGCATCATCCTCTCTAGCATCCCTGCGGCATGGGGATCGTACGCCTAGACCGTCTTTGGACGAAGCTGCGACGACAGGAATAGGCAATTTCATGCTTGCCGATCAGTCATTCGATAGTGCTGCGCCCAGTCCCGTGAAGCCTGAGAAGGCTCAAGTATACCAGGGCCAAGATCGAGCGGCCGCTTCGTCGTTCGGAACACCAACGAAGGCGATGAGTCAAGTAGACCTTGCTCGCAGCCAGAGCGATTCGCCAAAGCTGCCTGCGATCAACGGCGGTTCGCGCGATGAGATGTCGCTGCAACAAGCTTTGGACCAAGCTGCCGACGCATCGTCGTCTGGTGACTCAAGGCGGCCCTCTGCGACTGCATCATTAGCTACTATAGGCTTAGGGTACCCATCATCATCCACGCCCACCCGGGCAGGAGTGCCACCCCAACTCTCCAGCGCGGACAGTGGTAGTCCAGGATCCTCCACGAGGTATTCTCCATTAGCTAGCAAAGCACGGCGGAAAGGCCCATCTCGCCCTTCTTTAGGATTGGATATGGAGGCCGATTTGACTGGTATAGACGGTGTGGACGATATGGAAGTGTTGGCCAAGACACCTCAATCAGGCACTATGCCTCTGCCCATCGGAATGACTGGAAGTAGAGACCAGCCTAGACGATCGTCAAGATCCGGCTCCAGCTCTGGCTCTGGCGTCGAGTCCAGCACGGGAGCCATTGCAGTTCCGAATACGACATACCCGTCTTCGCCTCGATCTCTTAACGGCGATGAGCGGGACAGGGATAGGCCTTTACCACCCTTACCGCACTCTGCACCCTTACTTGATGCGACGGGACAGCCGATCATCACTCGCCGTCATGAAAGCCTAGTTGGTGCTCGGCCACCTTCAGCCTCAGCACTGTTGGTCAGCCCTTCCACCGCCCAAGGAACAATCTCGCAACGCAGACAGTCTCGTACCCCGTCTGGCAACATCCCCGTGGCGGCGTTGTTCGGACCGCCTCAGCCTTCCCTTCCTTCGTCTTCGTCGACATCTTCAAATCGGTCCAGCCGAAGTGCAAGCGTCGACGCGACATCGGGACTTGGGACGAGATCACGGGCCAAATCTCAGTCTGGTCAAAGACCCGACATCAGTTCCGAAATTGCCCTTCCTCGCGTCCCGATCGTCGCGTCACAGCCTACATCGCAGATACGACACAAAGCTTCCGTTTCGTCCCTATCGCACATGTTACCCAGTATCAATGGTAATGGCGGTCTAGCACCTCCGGCTCTGATCACCGCTCGTTCACAATCTGCCACAGGATCATTAAGGTCTTTACCGCCTTTACCAGATACGTCCGCGGCTGCATCATTCTCTGAATCCCTCATCTCGCCTCTACCAGAAGCGCAGCCGTCAGAAGTCATTCATAGACCTTTCCATTTGTTGCGTATCCTGCATACCTCCATGGACCCCGAAGGACCAGGCTCGTACTTGACAGGAGCGATCCATATTTCGCCAGCAGTATGGAGCCCGTCCAACTGGTCTCAGACCTCGAGTTCAGCCGGCGGAGCCGGGTCTGCAGCCGTATCAGGAGGCGGAGGAGGAAAGCTCGTGAACGCCCCGAAGATCGTCGCGCAGGACGTCAAGATCCGCAGTATAGAAACTATGATTGCGCATTTCGAAGCGATTCGTGTCTCCGGAGCAATCTTGCTCGACGGGCCAAGAGAAGGCACAAGAGGCGGTGGTGGCGGAAGACAGATCCGACCAACAAATGCTACGCATCAAGCACTGGGCAAAGCGGCCGAAGACCTGTGTCATGCCCTGGACGAACTGGAAGAGGAGATGGACAGTACCCATAAGCTCCTGGTGAAGCAGGGCGTCGGCGTCGGGAGCTGGAAAGGGAAGAAGACTGGCGGTGTGAGTTGTCCTTGACCTTTATTTCGGCGTGATGCGTTGTCACTTCTTCTCTGCCTTATTCACTTTGTCTAGTACGGTGGTATAGGAGAGTAATGCTGATTCTCATGATGGTGGCGCAGAGCTCGAAATCGTGGGGATCGCGCATCTCTCGTTCGATGGATAAGATGACGAGCAACAAGTCGTGAGTGGTCTCTCATTTGGATAAATCCATGTGAGAAGTGGTGGCTGACGGCGACGTGGCAGACTCGATTCTCCGGACCGATACGTCGAGTGCCTCGCGCAGCTGCGCCTCGGCGCGCAAGTCATCGGTGAGTCGCATGGCTCACAGTACACTTTAACTTGGTCATCTGATTGCTGATTACTCATTGATTGTTTGGGACGCACGCGCAGATGACCACCTGCTCAATTTCACTTCACCTTGTACTCCGGCCTATCACGCGCTGTCCGAAGGCTCTTATCGGAATATCGAAACGCGGATTCGGCGCTGTGCCGAGTTCGTAGGAGCGGTCGTGATCCCGTTCGTGATGGAGGATTTCAAGCAGTTCTTCGTGAGTCCCCTCGCCCCGCGTCTACGTCTTTGGTCTTCAGCTTCCTAGTATGGCGACGAAGAAGGCGAAATGGATTCAAGGCTGATGCGTACGTGTCGTCACGTAGTTGCGATACCTCAAGAGCGGCGTGAGGTATCTCGAGGATTGAGTTCGCTCATGCTCGATCCACATCCATTTTCTCCCCTTGGAACGGACGTAGGCGATGAGGCTTGAGTAATGAGATGATCTATATCTATCACACGTCGGATTTGGAGTGTTCGGGTGCGGATGGTTTGGGCTTTGGGAGATATGTTATCGTATCTCATCTTCAACCTATTGTGCTATATCTATGCAAGTTTCTCCAGGGATGTCGACCTCACATCTATGATCATAGCAATTCATCGATATACGCTTGTGTAGGTGCAGGTTATACTAACTTTTACATATTGTACACTATGAACACATGTGCAGGAGCCTGCATGTGGAAAGTCCATTTCTTCCACTATTTGTGGTTTTGTGATGGGTAACGTTCCGTCTCAGAGTAGATCCCAGGACCGTTTCGTCGACGTGGTATTGGTCGTGGTGATTCCCTACGTATGATATCAATTAGCAATCGTTCTCACTCCGAGTCGTGCACTCGTGCACTCGTGCCACAGTCCATATTCCATATTTCATACACTGTGAACAGGCAGGGAGGGAGGTGGTGGTGTACTCACTGTTCCCGTACAGTGATCGTTGGAGCTGGTTGGGATGCACGAGAGATATCGACACCATTCGCATGCTGCGTTCTGCACGACGTGGCACGTGGGAGACATCATCAGCTCAAGATAAAACAACCGTCTTCGATATCTTGTGTATCCTGGATCTCTTGGATATCTTCCAGCTGAGAGTGAAACAAAACTTACAGGATCGGCAGTATCTATCATCATTCATAGAACAATCAGCATAGCCCTGAAACACTCTCGACCCGCACAGCGGTAGACTCGACTCACAGAAGTTCTTCAGAGTCAGGACGAACGCAAGTATGATCAATACGAGCGCTACGACCCTGCAACCCCATACGATCAAGCGATGTCGCCGCGTCTCTGAGATTGAGGGGTAGAGTATGATCCCCATGAGGATACCCATTGACCAGCCCTACATAACACCCAAAGTCAATCGTCAATCATCAGAACTGAGCATTGTCTCCTCGCGCCCCTTTTCTGGGACAGCGTTCAATGAGGTAGAAGGTTAGAAGGAGATGGACCCCTAGCTTACCCCGAGATGCGCCAGACCGTCTACTGCATTCGGTCTGAATAGCTCGTCAGCGATATAATCATGAAAACGGACCGCGCGGCAGGCTGAGCGGCTCACATGTATCCTATCCCGAAACCAACCAGGAATTCGAGTGCAAGCAAGAACGCCTAATGGTAATGATTAGCTACGCGTTGCCCTGCTCAACATGATGTTACGAGTCACGAGCTACTGACTTTTAGTTTCGGTCGTTCTTCGTATTTCCAGTGCAAGAGCAGATCCACCAAGACACATGCGTTCTGTGCCATCGAGTCAGGTAGTCAAGTCAGTGATATGGGGATTGGCAAAGGAGCATGCAAGTACAAACTAACCGTAGCGAAGAGCGCACCGCTCGCGCCGACTGAGGGTATACCAGTACGAGTAAAGTTGCCACCCAGGATGAACCCGTATATCCCTCCAGCGATGTAGACCAGCAGGAACGGCAGCGTGCCTACGTACAGATGCTTGTCAGTGCATTTTTGAAGTGTAAGTAGCCGTTCGAAAAAGAAGCAATGACTTACCCATCTCCCGCTCGACCTGAGCACCCGCGGTGACTTGTGCGACCATATTGAGAGCTAGGTGAATAAGACCGACATGGAGAAAGATGGGATAGACGAAGCGCCACGATTCTGGAAGCTGCCGTTAGCTTCTCACTCTATTCTCAGAGACAGCCGACTGCCTACTCACGGTCCGGTGTACCGCTCGGGAACCCTCCATGACCACAAATCTCCTCGATCGTGCAAGCAGTAGTGGGCGAACTTAAAAGTGCTCGATGTCAGCGGCTTTATCATGCAGTCGGTTGCAGAGCACTGAGCACCACTCACCTCGATGTGTCGTTCAGGCAAGCGAGCTCGAACGTGGGCGGCAGCGCCTCGACGTATTTCATACATGGAGGAAATCGGGCACCGATATTGATGAGTACTTCGGAAGAAGGACCGATCTGTACATCAAACGTGTTCAGCTGGTTCTTCAATTCCTGTGTCAATCCAATGTAGGTACGTACCATGTAGTTGAAAGATGGCTAAATGGGAGAGCTGGGGTCAGCTTGCTTGCCTGAGTTGCAGATTTTATGATGCAACTTACGTGGATCGCAATGGGCGTGCCCATGGCCTGGTAGTTTGCGACCATCTCGTACGCCATGATCGCGGACATAGCTATTGGTATAAAGCGCTTTAGTAGGTATCGTAGCTTGACACTGTTCATGTGCAATCACAGACGCTACTTACCCACTGCAAGACCCCACGCAGCGACGGGCCATCTCTGCCCTCCCAATCCTCTTCGCTTCCGTTCTATAGCCTGTTCCACGGGGTATGCGCCAGTCTTCACTCCGAACAGCGCTAACAGTCTATCCAGCCCTGTAGGAAACAGTAGTATCGAATAGAGGTGATTCGGGGCCGACATATGGACTGAAGAGCTCTTTTGACTTGGCGGATAGGGGTAAGGCGATTCTTGATAGTCTGCGAATTTGACATTCCTGTAGGCCTCCTGTTCACTTTCGTCCCCTACGAGTCCCATTTCCACGCCGTCCTCGAAACCTTGGCTTCGGCCCAGATGGGTCGAAGCGGGTCGAGCGTTGTCGGAATGATAGTATTCGCCGTCCTCATCTATGTACGATAGACCGCTGCGAGCCGGTTTCTTATCGACATGCCGGTTGTCTCTCGAGCCACTGCTGGCAGAGGTAGCGGACAATGGGACATGGGCCGGTCCAGGGAGGGGATAAGATGGGTGATATGGTAAAGATCGCTGCGACGCCGAGTCCCATGGGCCCAAGGACGGGGACGCGGTCAGCGCGTGATCGTGATGCGGATCAGGCGATGCGCCTTGGCTGTGGTCGTGGTCGTAGGGGCTATCGTACGAGTACCCATAATCGTCTTGTGGTCCACCGCCATACGCATATCCACTTCTGGGTCTGGGCGCAAGCAATCCCACATCGCCATCATTGTAGTCGTCGCGCTCGTCATATCCTCTCGAAGGCGCGTGATCCCTCATGATCCCCTGGGTAGCGGCGCCGCTGTATCCGTCTCCGTCTCCCCTTTGCTCGTGTGAGTCGTGAAAAGCTGGTGCATCCCAGGAAGACTCTTCGAACGGAGGAGCAGGGTCATGGTCGCGGGCTGGATTAGGCACAATATTGGCTCGATTGGGATTCGGTCGGGGGCCGGCGAGAGGCATGTTGCGTGGCGTACGTGTGTGCAACGCCAGTACTAGGAGATGTTTTGTGGTCTATAATTTATGGTTTGGTTTTTGGTGTCAATGTCGAGTGAAGCGATATCGCTTTGCGAGTATCGTTTGTTTTGTGCAGGGGCACAGCAATAACAGGAAACAGTCGTCCGCAGCGGTTTTGTTGTTGTTGATATTCTCCTGGAATACCGTTTCGAGTGAGAAAGAGAGTGAAAGTCCAAGTATCAGGAGTCACTGCTGGATATGAGATACGCCCTACGGTCGATCGCTGTCGCTGCTCTCAGCAGTCTGCTCGTGATCAGACTGAGCTCTGTTGCTGTTGCCATCAAATATGTTGCTACGAGTTGTAATTATGAATATTTCTGAAACGAGGCAATGCATTACTATCTTTGCTTGACGTCACTACAAGCGCGATTTCCACGTGGCAGTGTACTCGAGTACCGTTGATTCGGAGGCAAAGTCTGATTTCTGTCTGTTGCTCGCTATCTAGTCTGACGTGCACCGTTACCAAAAGATACCGGAGGAACAACAAGCGTGACGATTCGGGGGTATACCAGCAGCACCACTACACAACATCACGCCTCGGTAGAATGCCCAGCAGAGCAGAATCCCGGCAGACATCCCTCAATCACATGCTGGTCGCTATGCCGTCCCGCGACCAGGCAGATCGAGCCGATGCTCTCCTCACACTATCCATAGCCCTGGTCGATTCGGCTCTCGATATCCTAACGCAGCATATACGGACAGACGATCAATTGATCCGAGCAAGTCTTTTGATGCCTGGCGGTACACTGGGAAAGCATTTCAGGCATGTACGTTGATCCCGTGTATCCCTTTTGTCTCCTTACTTCTCTGCATGGAGTTGATGAATCTTCAACGTATAGGTGATCGAGTCGTTCCAGGCTTTCTTATTACCTCTGCAAAGCGCTGGTACATCACCAAACCAATACATGGAGATCAACTACGATGCGACCACGCCCTCAACGAGAAGACCGATCGCCCGGTCTCTGCCTGCGTGCACAAAAGCAATGCAGAAAGTCCGTGATGACCTGAGCGATTGGGGAGACAGGGTACCCACTTCCTCTTCCTCTTCTTCGTCATGTTCGTCATCTTCGGCCTCGCCAAACACCAATAGCGGTAGAATAGCAAGTGGAGAGCAGGAAGTGGACGCGGAAAGTGGAAGAGGTCTAATCCCCGGCGAAGGCGTTGCGGGGGAGATTGGGACGAGGCAAACTGGACTGGCAGCTGAGATGGAGAGGAAGGTCGTGGTTATCGCTATCACGCCCACGAGGCAGGAAATGACCAGTAGTCTAGGCAGAGAGGTGAGTTTACCTTCCCAATCCTACCATTGAAGTGGTGTGAACCATGATCACTATCCTTGTAAACACCCTGTGGGCACGCGCTGATTCCCACCAACCCCGTTCACGATGACAGTTATGGTACTGCTCCCTACATGCCATACACCACTTCTCGATGCTACGCACAATAGCAGTTCACGAACACGTGGGTTTCTTATCCGCTCTTATCTCATAGCAAAGTCAGGTAGAATGAGCTGATACTCGTGCGTCCGCAGGGTCTGGAACTGCCAGTAGAGTTCGGTACAGCGCCATCAACGTTATTGTGAGTTGCCTCGTTGGCTCTATACTAGAAAGAAAATCGCTAATGCCCTCGTTGTGGATTTTATTAGATATCGCGGGTTGGGTTGGAAGCCGCCCGCCGAGAAGAAGGAGATCCGCGTGATAAAGGCCAAGCTATAACGATGTCGCCACCAGCACTGGTGATTCAGCGCGGCCAATATGACGATTCACATCGCGTTCCGTTGTTGTCAATATAGAATTACGATGTAATGCCCACTTTGTAGATCGACGTCACGAGTTTGTTTATCTAGTGTATGCATGTAGCAGTTGTCAAGCGCAATCACCATCCGACTGGCGTTGACGAGCCTAGTGGCCCTCGCGCTCAACGCCATAAACGTCTTTACCGACGCTCCACCACCCGCCTTGCTCTCCACCAATGGCGAACTTGCCCGCATACTCCAGTTCGAGCGGATGCAGTCTCTTGCCTACGATGACTAAAGAATGCAAGGGACCGCCGAAATCCTCCTCGGTCAACTGCGCTAACTCGAGTAACGTCCCTGAGATCAAGCGCTGAGTTGCTGTTCCGATTCGGGAGAGGGAGATGGCTAGTGTGGATGCTGGGGGCAGTAATGTGCTGGAAGATGGTGTTTGCGAGTCTCCTGCTTCGTTTTCTGTCGCTGCTTCCGGTTTTGGGCTCGAGCTTGATGCAGTTGCAGAGGCAGAGGAAGACTCTGGGTGTCGGCTGTTCTCGGTGAGCAGGATCTGGCGGAATGCCACGGCGGGGTTCATGAATCGCGGAGGCTCGTAGATCAGGCGGCCCCTACAACAGATAACCAAATAATCACAGGCAGTCAGCCCCAGACCTCAAGATCTAGTCCTCTCCCTTGACTAGCGCGACTCACCTGGCCATGTTCTCCTCGCTCTGCTCCCTGACCTTGATATCCAGCAAGACGAGCGTGTGCATCCCGACTCTCAGATTCTCCTCGAGGCGATCATACCAGCTCTCCGGCGTCCAGGTTTCCGTGTAAAATGGCAAAGAGAGCGTTTGGCCGAATGAGTACATCTGTAATCCCGTTGACCCCAAAGCGGTTAAGATGGAGGCGTTGTGGATCACTTGCGTGGGGATCGAGAGGGATTCGGCGCGCAGGAGCAGGTCTGTGTGCGTCGTTGCTCTGTAGTATCGCTCGTCAGCTACTATCCTGGCATCGATCGCAGAAGGGAAGACCACTCACCCGAGGGGATCACCAACGACCAAGAATGCCACGTCCAATTTCTCTGCACCAGCGAGCATCTCGTCCGCTTCGAGCTCCACCATCTCCCTCGTGGCTGTGATCACCTCTCGGCCGTAGAATGCTTCCTATAGGTGAGCAGTGACGCGTGATTAGCGACAACCAAGCTCAGATCCTCGATGAAAGACGCGCAAGTCTGATTTCGGGTAACGAGGGGAAGCACGCACGAGTCTCTCCTTCTCCACCATCAAGATAGAAGTGTACGATTCGAGGTAGACCCGCTCGCATCGCTTCACTGCCTGCGGCGGACGGCGTACGCATCAGCTCATACCACATGTGGTAGTAGGATTATTCGAACCCACCTCTAATCCCTTGACGGTGATATCCTTCTCGTCGCTCAGCCCGAGGCCGATCACGTAGAACATGGCGAGTGGTAGATTGGTAAGCTGGAGTAAGACGAGAATGAGGTTATGAGGTATTGGTACTGTATAAACAGAATGGAAAAATTCAGCTTGCAGTCTGTCGGCTATCTTATCGTTGATCCGTCACTTACTCGCAAGATTTGATCCCGTCACAGTCTGCCGTTTACTCTCTACCCGTCCACTCCTCCATCTGCAGCATCGCGTCTGCCCATTAAATCGCATTCCGCACTGTCATATACGTAGCAGACTCACGCCCCCTTACTGTTGGTCCAGCGGGCAGGAAGACATACACAACAGGACGAGATATCATGGCGCGTTTCGCTGGTAGGAAGCTCGATCAGCTGTGGTTCACGTTTTTCTGTGTGGGTCTACTTCACTCTCTGTTCTCTTACAAGGCGCAAGCTGTAAGCTGATTGCCTATGACTGTAGTTCCACTTCGTGAGTCACCGCTTTCCATCGTTGAAGCCGAGCGGTCCCGTCGCGCATCATGGCGAAGTATGGACCAAGTACTCATAAATTTCCGCCATTTTCCCCCGCCAGGTCATAGCCCTCTTACTCGACTTACAACCGTATTACCCAGCGCGCTGGCTGGCCAAAACGCCCCTACCGAAATTCTTTGATTTCGCCATCGCTCTCACTCGCGATCCAATCTTGATCGCAGCTTCGGCTCCGGACAAGGGCGGGCCGGCGTATCTCTGGTTGAGGTGTTATGGTCTCTTAGAGGCTGTGTTCCAAGTACCGTGTTTCGCCCTTGGAGCTATAGCGATGTGGCGGAGTGAGTGGGCTCTGTCCATCTGAAACGATTTGTGATGTGGAGGGCATCAGATTCTTGGCTTGGGTTGTTGCTGATACCCATCTTCGCTCATGCGCGTCTTTCCGCTGCCAGATGACAAGCGGATCTACCGTGAGTGCCCTCTGTTGTTTGGCTATACCACAGAAGCACACGCTGACCTCATCATCCTCGCACAGCTCTACTCCTAGCCTACGGCGCATCAACAGCAACGACCATGCTGCCCTGTCTAGCGTCGATCTGGACCGCTACGCCCACTCCGCCTTTCACAACGATGGAAATGACAAATCTCATGGCTGAGTACGTGCCGTTCCTCTTGCTGCCCCTAGGATTGGCGGTGGACATGGGCAGCAGGATTGTGGGCATCATCAATGCCGCTCAGGGGAGGAAGAGCGTGTGATTCCGCGTCAAGCGTCGGCGTCGTGCTATCAAGCCCTTGCGCGAGCGAGCTTCCAGGTGGTTTTCAGAGCCATATGTTTCAGTCAAAGTCCTTGTGGCCTACAAAGTCCCCGAGAGAGATGTTCTGAGTCACAGGAAAAGCTTATAGAGCAGGACATGAAATACAACATGAGATATATGCATTTAGTCTATTGTGTACAATAATGTTGAACACACACGAGGGATGTTCATGATGATCGAGGGTCGCCATTTACTCCTCTTTCAGCTTTCCGTCATTCCCGAACCGGCCGAGGTAGATGTACACTCCTATAAACACCACTCCGCGGTATATCAAATTCCGAAATGACTTGTCGGCCTGATTCGCCTCCAGTGGTTTATCCCAAGATCCCGTTCCCACAAAGCTCTGCGGCCCATCTGACTGCTCGGTCTCGTTAAGATCGCTCGGAGCTTCTATAGCTTGCAGCCTGTCATGCTTGTCATGCTTGTCAAGCTTCGAGCTAGCCTCCCATGCGCCCAAAGCCCGTCCGCTAGTCACGACATTCACTTCGTTCTCCCGGGCCAAGACTTCGACGCTCGCCACCCCGCCGAAGAAGTCGGTGATGAGGATTTCATCGGGGGAGGTGGTACTGAGGTCCGTGGATATGCCTGGGTGGGAGTGGATCTTGGCTGGGTCGTACGTCTTGAACTGCGAGGCCCGTCAGTGTTGGTTGATCGAACGTATAGGGTCTACTCACCAGATCACTGATAGTGGCTCGGGAGGACTTGGCCAGCGTCTCCAAATATTGTAAGATGGTATGCGTGAAACTATCGATCACAGCAACGCCAATATCCATATCGTTATGATGCTGCACGCGATCAGTATCGTACGGCCATTAGCAACACGCGGAGACGCACCGAGTACGAGTTCTCGCCCAAGCTCGATGAGCCGGTCGAGATGACCTCGGGCGAATAGAATTTCGAGTACATCGTATTCGCCTGACACGTATCGATGACATAGAGCAACTTGTTGTACCTAGAATCGAACGTCGTGGCAGATGATCAGCCAACGAACCACATGGCCCGCTGCGATTGGCGGTGTCGGTGTCGGCGTCGACAACGACTTACCGCCTCTTCTCCCACATCTGCTCGACGGCGTCGGCCACGTCGTACGCTGAGACTTCCTCGTTATCTTGGAATTTAAGGAACTCGTTGCCTCCGTGTCCCGTCATGTATAGGAACACGTTCGAGCTGGCGTCGGACAGCAGTCGTTTCGACGGAGGGGTGTGTGCGTCGTGTCGGCCTGTAAAGAACACGCGTATGTCAAGCCTTAGTAAAGCACTCCTTTATATTCGGAGTGGACAGAGAAGACAGAGGACGCACCAGTGAGAAGCCGCAGGAAGCTCTCCACCGTCACTTCATAACCCCTATAATCGACCTCGATGCCATCGCCATACAGGTCCATCTGCCTGCCGGAATTAGCGTAGACGGTAGCTGGGAACGCGTTTCGGGCATTGCAGGCCACGTCGTCCGCTAACATCAGGATGATGTTGGAGTCTGGTATACCGAGTCTCTTTATCGTACGGTACATCGCCAGTGTGTTGGCCATGTGCTGTTGACACGGAGCTCATTAACGTCTACCGACATGTAGAGGTAGTGAAGTGAGAGCTAGAGCAGGACGTACGCGGTAATTGAACCAGTATCGCGAGGCGCACACGAGCACTGCCCAGTTGTTCGTGTGTCGTCCATCGCTCGTAGAGTTCCCGAACAGCTCTGAGATTTGGGGTTCTAATTCCTCTTGCGACAAAGCAAGGGCGAGTGGTACCAACGCCAACAGAACGCCTAATAGGCAGACAAAGGGGTGCCGCAGGATCATTGCGCAAACACCACTGAAAGATCTATGCACTCCGCACTCGGGTCCGTCAATGCCAGAACAGTGGAACGCCTCGAGTCGTACGCGTTATAATTGCTGCTATGAGGTGAATGAGATAGTCGGCACTTGTACTGCACGCATCGAAATCTAAGCGTATAACACTCGCGAAAACGCTCAACTCAATTCTCGGCAATCTCAACTTCGACTCTCAACTCTCTAAACACCCAAACAGCTTATTCTCCACCCACGACCCACTTTTGAACACCTGTGCCAAGCATACCACCGCCTAGCGCGTAGATAAGATGTCGGACCTTGAAAATGAGCTGCTTGGGCTGGCGGAGGACGATCCTGGACGAAGGTCGAAGAAGCGTCATGGGAGTAACGAGCGGAGGTCCAAATCCAAATCCAAAGCTTTGTGAGTTCACCTCACCAACTCATACCTCGTTCTCTGATGTGGTCTATGTTAGAGGCAGAAGCTGACCATTGAGACAGTATCGACTCAGATGACGATGGCGAGGGCGAGGCGGACATGGACTTGGAGTCGGAGGAGGACGAGGATATCTCCGTTCCTGCAGCTTCGTCTTCGCGCAACGTCGCTCGACCACGGAACGTCCCCTCCAAGAACCCCTATCCCCTCGAGGGGAAGTACATTGATGAAGATGATCGCGACCGGTGAGTAGCGGTATCCCAATTTTCTACATTCCTTACGAACGATAGTCCCCCTTGACTGTGTTCAACATCTCAATTACTGATGATGCGGGTTTACACAGACTCGACTCTATGCCTGAAATAGAGCGGGAGAACATCCTTGCGACCCGCTTGGAGGAGATGCAAAAGTTCAAAGACTCGCAGAACCTCGATGCATTGTACAAGTCTGCTGGGCACGTCAATGCGAACGACGATGATGACGACTACGATGATGATGATGGACCAATGAAGAAGAAGCGTGAGTTGTTGTCTCATTCAGTTCATATTAGGCTACCGACTTTGGTCTGACATACGTGCAATGACAGGCAAGCACACCAGCGTCACTAAAGAAGCATCGAGGGCTATGAACGACTTGAGGAACAAGCGAAAGGCGAAGGATGAGCGAGCACAACGAAGGGTGAATACATTTATCCTGTCTCGACTTTGTTGCTATCATGCTTCATGTTAAAATGCTTGCTTGGCTGACCCACCATGCAGGCTGCAAGGCGCGAACACCGACGACCCAGATCCGCTTCTCCTGGCTCCGACGCGTCGACAGAAGACGGCGAGATCTCTCACTCTCAGTCCTATCGT
Source organism: Cryptococcus sp. GC_Crypt_5 (assembly GCA_026538355.1). Classification (NCBI taxonomy): domain Eukaryota; kingdom Fungi; phylum Basidiomycota; class Tremellomycetes; order Tremellales; family Cryptococcaceae; genus Cryptococcus; species Cryptococcus sp. GC_Crypt_5. Next base: position 138,389 of record JALPBZ010000009.1, read on the forward strand.
CGCTCTCCGGAGAGATCTCCAGCGTACAAGGCGGCCTCTCCGAAAAAGACCGAAAAGACCACAGACCTCAACACTGTTCCTGCTGATAGGCAAGAACTGAACTCGGCAAGGTTGAGCAGGTACGAGCTGGTGGACATTATGGGCAAAGACGGGTTCGAGGAGGTTGCTGCTGGTAAGCCCACATGCTTCAGCCAATATTGCAATAGCTGACTTCCCATGTGACACAGGCGCTTATGTCAAGCTCATCACGAACGAGCGCGATGAGGCCGGAAGGCAGAAATACAGGATCCATAAGATCGTCTGTGAGTATCTGTTTGGTCGGGAGAACAGCCGAGAGACGATGGACTGACAGCGAAATAGCCATCAACGCCAAAGCGTTTGCGCCATACCCGATCGAATACAAAGGCCGAAACGTCATGGATGACCGAGGGATGACGTGCCAATACGGAAAAGTGACAAGATCGTTCAGACTTGGCGAAGCCTCGAACAGCGACTTTGACGAGGTGAGCTTCACGGGCTCGGGGTCTCGCATTTGTGTCCTGACACCACTTGCGTTGTTGCAGCGAGAATTCAGTCGCTTCACTCTCACTAATCAGGCAGACGGGATCAAGCCGCCTCGCCGTTCAGAGTTGAAAGCGAAGCACGATGAGATCAAGCACTTGCGTGATAGGCCAATGACGGATGTGAGTCAGCGACCTGAGCTTTTGCGCTTTACGCTGGGCAATACTAACTGTTGTGTTCGACGTGCAGGACGAGATCAACAGACAAATCGCTTCGAGGCGAACCAACAACCCCGCCGCTCAACGCTCGGCGTTATTCAAGATTTCTCAGCTGGTCCAATCGCGTGACCTGGCCCAAAGACGGTCCGACATCGCTACAGTCGAAATGCTCAATCAACAAATCAGGGAAGCTGGCGGTGATCCCAAAACAGGGGAACTGGCCGTCGACGCATTTGCTTCATCCGCTGCAACCGTAGGCGGGAACGACGAATACGACGCTATGTTGCAGAGGATCAATGAGAATAATAGGAAGAAGACCAAAGAGCAGATGATGAAGGCGCATACTGCTGCGCTGCAGAGGAAGAAGGCCGAGGAGGCAATTGTGCGCGCCAAGGCGTGAGTCTGCTAGGCCGCTTGATACATAGCATCGTTAACTGACCTTGATACACACTATAGATCGGCATCAGCGAGCCCTGCGCCGGAATCATTACCGATCAAAGCTCAGCCCCTCCCAGCATCAGGACTGCGAAAGGGCGAGACGCCCCAGCAGTACGTGGCGAGAACGATCGAGTTGGATCTTGGGGACTTCTAGTCGATGCAGCTGTCTTGTCGCTTGGTGTCAGTGCAAGCGGGGTAAAGCGCTTCTGATTTATGCAGATTTACCGTGACGAAGCAGTTATCTGCTATCTGTGCTCACGATTGGCGCTGTCTTCCCTAATTTTACCGATCTCTTTGACGGTTTTGAGAACTTAAGTATATCGTTCTTTGGTCGCCACCAGCTCGAAAGTCGACTTCGAGTCGAGTCATGTATCATCACTGAATTGACCGGGTGTATGGATGCATAATCAACCTTACTACTCATGCAATTGTCTCTCGCCTTGTGACCAGTATCACCTCCACCCTTCTACCCATTCGCAAGGGAGTATGATTGTCAGGATGAATGGGTAGAATGAGCAGCAGGTCGAAGAATAAAACGGTTTTGAGACAGGGTATCGCTACCTTCAAGATCAAGCTAATGACAGTTCTTGATTTCGGATCCGAAGTAGAGTAGATTCATTGCTGGTCATTTTCCTCTTCCCCTTCCACAAGCCACTGAGCGAAATTATCCAGCCTCTCCCTCTCCTGCTGATCCTCATCCTCCTCGTCGCCGAAACTCTGCGTTCCTCCTGATTTCCGGAATCGCTCTTTGCCAGTGTACAGCCCTGCGTAGATCTACGTACATGATAATGTTGTCAATATCAGCTTGGCCACCTCGCGAATAGATGTTTGGATGATGGAGGACGGTCGACGTACCCTTCGCCCATCGAAGAAACGGTTGTTCATCTTCATCACGCATGCTTGCGCAGCGACGTTCTCTTTGAACTTGATGGTGATCACCCCGTCTTCCTCTTTCTGCAAGTCGCATGTAGCACATCAGCTCAGCTCAGAGGGATCGCCTGCGGCAAACTACTCACGTCATACAGCACGACATTGGTGACTTTGCCCAGACTTTCTGCTTCTTCCCTGACATCGTCTTTGAGCTCGAGCAATAGTCCTGGATCCTTTTCAAGGTCTTCCAGCGTGAACATCCCCTTAAGCACTACTACTCTGTTGAAGCGGTTTGAGAGAGGTGCGGGAGCACCATCAAGTGGTGCAGCAGGGTCGTCGAGGTCGTCGTCCGAGTGCCAGGCGACTTTGCTATCATCCAACACAGGCTAAATCAGCTTTGACACCGATGCTAGACCAACTTGCTCGGTCCTGATATAGTATCGCGGCACTCACTTCTGCATGGTCTTGATCCTCTTCGTCATCCGCTGCTTCTCCTCGGCCGTCAATTTCTTCTTCTCCGAATGTGCGTGCTCGACGCCATCCTTCTTCTCCACTTTGCCCTCTTTGGTACTCTGGCTCTTCTCATACTGCGCTTCCCTGACCCTCATATTCCCATAGCCCGCACCGAGCTCTAGCTCCGTATCGTCCAATAGAGTGATAGCCAGATCGACCGAGCCCTCTTTGAAGTACATCACCAACGCCTCGCCCTTGAAGCTCCCGTCGTCGTCGTAGTAGAGCTTGATGCGCGGCTCGCCGTCGTTGCCAATCATCAACACGCCCGCTTTGGAGAATACCGTAGATAAGAGGGCGGGCGTAGCGTTCGGAGGGAGATTCGTCACCCATACTCCGGTCTTCTTCGGGGCTGCAGGAGGAGCAGCAGCCTTCGAAGGCCCGGCACCGTCCCCTGCAGCAGCGGCACTGGAATTCGCGCTGGTGCTGGTGCTGGCGCTGGCACTAGCACCGGCTCCGGTGTTCGAGGTGTAGTCCTTTTCACCCTTTTTCCGCTTCTTGTTCCGCCGTTCTTCGCGTGCCAGTGCAGCGTTGGAAGGTGTCTACATTGAAAGATCGGAGACAGATCAGCAAGCAGAGTATAAGCGTCGCCATCAGGTACTTGTCATGCGTCGAAGCAGTAGTAGCAGAGCAACATCACATACAGTCTCATCCACGCCCGCTACAGAGTACGCGGCCTGCTGCGCCTTCCAAAGCTCCTCATCCACCTGTACGCAGAATCAGAGTCAAGTCAGTTCGAGTCGCATTTGATGACTGCATATCTCATATCATTGCTGATCGCAGGAAAGTGCATGCAAAGTTCTCGATGATAACGACATACCAACGGGATCCAAGCTTGCCCTGTCCACTCGTACTCTGTCCCATCATCATCCTCGTACTGCCATTTCCCCGCAGTCTTGTCGAAATGCACTCGGGGGTCTTCCTCGAATCTGCCCGGTATCGGTGCGTTGGCTGGCATGGTTGTCGCAGTTCCACTCTGTCGAGTTGATGTGATTGCAATATGAGCAAAACAGCCTTGTGTTGATTCAGCTCGCAAACAGATATCGTTGACGGAGTTTGTATCTTCTACACGTCATTGACCGTCACGTGACACCGACCCCAAACACGTGGCTACCATGCACCGCGCAGCTTCCCCTCCTTCTCCTGCTTCTCTGCTTCATCGTGAACTTTCTTTTACTTTACAAAACAGTACAAACATCAACCTCACACTCGCATCGCCAACTTGTCAACTCCGTACCGTACCAGATGAATGGGACAGATGTAGTCCCACTGGTTCAGGATCAACAACGCCCGCTACAACTCGATCAGTAATCGAAATCGGCTATTTCCTTCCACTTCGCGCTGAACAGTTGGACACGCGCCCTTCGCGTTTGACATTACGACTCATTTTCCTACTTCCTTCAATCGATCCTAACGACACGTTCCACGATATCGGACCCCGCTGCAACGGACAAATCCCAGCAATCGCTTTACTACATACTTGCATACATCGTCACCACAAATCCTGACTCACGCCATGCACCATATCCTCCGCACTCGAAGTCAGCACTTTGTCTCTTCACCTAGAAAAACCTCTTCGCCTCTGATCAAGAGACACGCTTTGTATGGCGGACGACATCCACCGAAACGCCGGCGCCTTGGCTCGTCCGGCTTTGCCATCAGTCGTCCAGTGACAGAGTCAGACAGCGATTCGTCCGATGACGATTTTGATATTGTCGATGGGAGCGCCTCGCCCGTGCCAGTAGCAGAGGGGTCTAGACGGGCGGGGAAGACTGTCCTTCCTTTTAGCTCTCAGGGTGGCGATCAGACTGTCAATCGGGCCGGATCAAGCACGTCAGATTTCGCTGCGACCAAGCGAAAGTCTGGCAATACGAGAAGAGAGGAGCGGAAGTCTGCTCCTATAGCGAAAGGCAAGGGGAAGGAAAGAGCCATCGACGTCTTCAACGATGACGAGGATGATTCGTCAAGTCCAAGAAAACGAAAACGGACTAGTCTGGCTGCCAGCTCCGACGGCGATTCGGGCAGCTGGATCGAGCTGGACGAGGATGAGGATGAACCTGAATTCATCGCAGAGAGTGCGTGCATATCATGTGTCCGTATGTCATGAGATTGCGCTGACTTTACTGCTTGATAGACGACCAACATCTCATCGAGTCAGCACCTGCATACGCTTTGCATCGACTCCGAAAAGCAGAGCTGGAGCGTCTTTGGAAAGTCGCAGGAATGTGGCCAACGGAAGACGAAAACATATCAGCCGAGTCGGCAGAAGACGAGGATGGTGTCATGAGCAAGAAGGACCTCGTTGACGGTCTGATTGCTGCAGTAAGTTCTTATTATAGAATCACATTTATATACCGGCTAATATACTTCATAGCGCAACCGAATAGGCGATAGGTTGATATCACCACTACCCTCATCGCCCATCCGGGGATCTCCCAGACGGAAACCCACACTAGAAGTGATTCGATCTGCTTCAAGCTCACAACATAACACGCCGGTGTCATCTTCTTCGTCGCGATTTTACGAATCCGAAGCCCGCTCCTCTCGGACTCGCGGCGATGTCGAGGTCACACCGCGAGCTCCACCGCGTACCCGATCAAAAGTTCGTTTAGCGGATACCAACGTAGTCCGGACAGTTCCAAGAAGAATCAACGTGACCAGAGATAGGCGGAAGTCTGGTGGACCACGCAATGGCTTCAGGGGAAGGAGTAAAAGTATGGGTGGTGAACGGGAGGACAAGAAAGCGAGATTCGGCGATGAAGTGAAAAGCCCGGCAAACGGTCTACCTAAGTACGTGTGTTTCCCATGCAGGACACGCTCAAAGCGCTAACGGACGTCTGTGCGGTGTTCAGTCGCCGGACAAGACGATCCTCAACTCTCTCCTCCGCCTACACCACTACTGATACATCTCCAGCTGAAGACTCAGCACTACAAAAGCATACGCCTCGGCTTCTGCGCAGACAAGGGTCCCGTCGCTTCACGCCTGCACGTCGGCTGCAATCATCAGGCAAAAAGAACCGCAATTCAACAGCTCGAAGAGTTCATGTCCATGATAACGCGACGGAAGAGGAGACCGTCGAGTCCGATGACGACGAAACGAATGCTCAGGCGGAAGTGACGCCGCTCGCGCATCGCTTACGGCCGCGCGGCGCAAGAAACAGTCTCGTCAAAGAAGTCTCCAGTGAGGTCGACGCTGATGACGAGGAGAACGAGAGTGAGCATGACGGCGACGCGGAAGTGACTGAGCAGGAAGATGCGGAAGACGCCGATGGCTCGCCTGCCTCTGGATCATCCAGACGATTACGAAATCGGGATCGAAGGATTGACTCTGATGTCTCGATGGGAGCCTCGCAAAAGTCAAGAAGACTGCCGACAAGAGGAGCCAAGCGTAAGGCTCTGGAAGCCATCAAAGGTGCAGAAAGCGATTCAGACGATATGGATGTGGACACGAGTATTGGCGAGCTGGATCTCGACGGTGAGACAATGGAAGAGGTGGAGGAAGATGATGGTGAGTGGTCGAAACCAGACGTCCCCTTCCGTCCGAGACTGATGCTGTGCGATCACAGAAGATCGTCCCCCATCCGGCCGACTCACGCGATCTCAGCTGAAAGCTCAAGATACGTCACCCGCTGAAATCACCCCTCCGCGCCGTCTGACTCGCCGAGCGTCTCGCAATACTGCACATCGCGATGAGCAGGACGACGAACAGCCAGACGGCGAAGACGAAGAAGCTAAGAGCGGGGATGAGACTGTCGGCCTAGACGACGGCTCAAGCGGTGATGGTGAGGGGGCTGATCGTACCCCTGCTCCTGTTCACACAACGCGATCCGGCAAAGCATTTGGCGTTATGCAGTCAAGAAGAAAACGGCTGCGTCAAGAGGCCTTGGACGATCCGGACATGGAGGTAGATGACGATATGGATGAGGACGAAGAGGACGATGACACAGACGACGATTCGTACAGAGTCGGTAAGTAACACGCGTCATTTGCGCATTCTTATCCTGTGCGATCACGACTATGTTCAAGCCTGACGAATCCTCGTTGCTTCCGCGAAACAGATATCGACCTATCTGAAGCCACTGTTGCATCACTCACTCGATTGCTGCGCGATGAGCTCGTGCACATGTGCGAAACGCATGGTCTAGAAGTCGGCGGCACTAAACCGCAACTTGCAAAGGCGTTGATCGAATGGGTGAGTCTCGATGGCGGTTTTTGCTTGCAGTCGCAAATTTTGACCGAGTTTGGCATTGCAGAGAGACGAGCAGAACGTCAAGGACCACTCCAATCCATCATCATCAGCCACAGCTCGGCCATCGTCATCTTCCCCTCGCAAAAAATCCAAATCAAAAAGGTCTTCACAGAAAATCATCCACGCGATTGCTTCAGATGTCCCACATCCCGGAAAGCCGACACCGGTGTTACTGCGAGACCACATCCATGCCTCGGATCCTGCAACGCCTACTCATTCGGATGAGTCAAAGCCGATCAATTCTGAGGCAGAGTTGAACCTCGACTTGTCGGAGTTGGGCTTGGAGGACTCGATGATCAAGCCGCAACAGCTGTTGAAGATGGAAAAGATTGGTAGTGGAGGCTTCAAGGAGTGAGTCGTCCCTATTCGCAGCAATCAGGTTTTTGCTAATTGTCGGTGTTTTAGCGTCTTTGTCGGCAAGCTGAGAGGACGAAAGGTGGCCATCTCCGAGTTTAGGGAACACTTGAGCGAGAGTGAGCCTTCGATGCTGATTAGGAGTCTCCGATAAGGACTGACTATGTCTGTTCTCTCTAGTGGACATCCGAGAATTGAAGCTACTTGCCGAGTTCAGTCATCCCAATATTGTCAAGTTTGTAAGTGCAGGCCCTGCTCTGGCTGCAAAGTTCTTCGTTGACGTGGAGCTGACGAACGAACAGCGCGGCATCTGTATACCTGAGGACTCGAAACAGATTCCGTGTATGCTGGTCAGCGAGTTGTGCGAGAACGGCGATCTTTTCGACTACATTGTGAGTTGGCCAAATCCCTCATTTCTAAGAGGTTCACTCAGAGCTGAACTTACATGTTATAGCGAAACGTCCCTTGTCCCTCGCTCAAGCGGCTACTGAATCTCATGCTGGACATCGCGCGTGGCCTCGAATACCTGCACACGCGTAACCCATCCATCATTCACCGAGATTGCAAGTCTTCCAACATCCTCATCAACCGGCAAGGCCAAGCTAAGGTCGGCGATTTCGGCTTGGCAAGAGTGAAGAATTCCACGCGGTCCATGATACGCAGTCTTGTTGGGACAGTGAATTGGCAAGCGCCCGAGCTGTGGCATCCTCACCCGAGGTATGACTACAAGGTCGACGTCTTCAGTGCTGGCATGGTCTTCTGGGAGATGATGAGCGGGTGGATCGGGGAAAAGGTACGTCTTCGAGAACTCGGCCACTGTGCTTGGGTGAAAGAGACGGCGAGGCTGACTTCAGCTTTGATCCTCAGAAATACCCCTGGGAAGGCAATAACGAGCATTACATCTACGACGCTGTGGGCGCCAAACACAAACGACCGTCTATAGCGGGCCTGAGAAAACACTGGGGTGACGAACCGGTCAACCTCATGGAGCGGATGTGGCATCAGGATCCGGCGGAGAGACCTACGATGACTGATGTCGTTGCTGATCTCGAGAGTCTGGTGGCGGAGGTTTGAGCTGTCCCGTCGCCTCGCCGCCTTGCTGCCTCGCCTCGCCCCGCTTTCACACCCTTGCTTGTCATAGCATCATGGCCGAGTATCATACGCCCACAATCATCCTTTAGTGCCTGATAGTCATACACTCATACATTCATACATTGCGCGCCTGCGCCAAGACTCCTTTGTAGCCATATTCCACCGTAGCTGTAGCCAGAAACCTACTCGTTACCTCGCTGCCAACCTGCCATTGCACATGCATATGCAGTAAAGCTGATCGTGATAGTTGAGTATCATGTGTTCATTAATGCCACATAAGGCAGTGCACGTACGGGTGATATGTTAACCCCGGAATTCCCCGATAGTGAGGCGGGCAGCGAACGGGATCAATTCCAGCCAGTACAGCACAGAGGCAGCAGCCAATCCAAGAAACCACAAAACCAATTAACAACTGCACCTGCTACAGCTTGAACTACAGATACAGATACACTGCTCACCTCTATACTCTTCGTCGACATACCCAAAACGAGATCGCAAGATGGCCGCCGACTCCTACGCCCCCGCCGCCGCTGCTGAGCAACAAGCAGAGTCCACATCGCTCTTCTCCTCGATCGCAAGTTTCTTCCTCCCTACGTGAGTGTCCGATGTGGTTTCGTTGTCAAGTGTCAAGTCCGATATGGTCCCGAGTATCGAGTGCTGGGCAGCCTGGATACAAGCAGCAGGGAGACGGATAGTCGGGGCTGTTAAGCTTCTGCTCGTGTTGTGGGAGGGAGAGCGGTACTACACTTTCGAGTGAGAATGCGTATGCGTATGCTCTGTGCACAGAGGGAGGCACGGAAGCACGGAGAGCAGACATCGTTGTTGGAGTCAGCGGTGGTGATCATCCTGTTAATCAAAGGGATCGAAGGAGATGTGGGATGCTGAGAGTGGAGGCAACTGGGGAGGGGAGGAAGGGCATCTCCTCATGACCCAAGACGAACTCTTTTCGGATATACACGCACCAGGATCATTGACAGGCGGGCCCAGAAAGCAAATAGAAGAACCGCGCGCTAATCATCCGTCAACTCGTTCGCAGCGCCCACGCCGAAGCCCCTGAAAAGGACGAAGAGGAGGAGGACAAAGGTGAGGAGGAGAAGGAGGAGCCCGAGGAGGAAGAGGAGGAGGAGGAGGAGCCCGAGGACGTGAGTTGTTGCATCGCGCAAGTAATCCAACGTGCGAGTCGAGAGCTGATTCGTCTTATCCCTCGATCTATCTCTCTTCTCTTGTTCCGATCGTCTCATCAACGAATTTGCCTGTTTCTCACTTGCTCACTTCAACCGATCTGCCCGTCCACGTCTTCTCCGATTGACATCCACTACTACGGACTCCCATATCAATCTGTCGCCTCGCCTCGCCTCGCCTCGCTACGCTCGCTCGGCCGTCGACAGCACGCACCTGCAATCCGCGAGGAGTGCGAGCAAAGTGTCTGCGCAGAGCAGCTGCACCACTTCCAACACTGCCAAACTAAAGTAGAGGGCGGTAAGGGTTTCCCCGGAGAGGACTGTGTCGAGGAGTTCTTCCACCTCCTTCACTGTGTTGACGTGAGTCTCTTCGCTGCTCTCCACTCCTCCATTTGGTGCTTTCAGCTCACCAATGTACGTTGCTTTGCTGACAATCGTATCAATTGTGTTTTTAGGCCTGCGCCGCACCAAAGATCTTCAAGAAGCTCGCTTAAGCGGACGTCTCTTGGTTGCATTAGATAATTGCGGATCAGCGCGGAGGGCCGGAGGGCCGACATAGCATACCTCTTATTTCGAGATGCAATCTACTTTCACTGACTTTGCTCACGACTAAGCTCGTGTGACACGCTATTGACCATGCAAGGGACTGAAGGACAGTATAAATAGCAATGCATGATGACAAGACTGGAACTGCCGAAGAAGGAGCCCGCTTCAAATAAACAACATTCAACCCAAACATCATCTCCACTCCCCAAAATCTCGACACCGCCGCAATACCACAAAAACACTACTCCACAGGCATACTCTCCAGCCGCTCTGCCAGCGCCTGCCATATCTCAGAAACAGCTCTTTCCGCCGCGGTCTGCTCCTTGGCAAATGCGCGCCAGGATAAAGTGATTTGCGCCGCTTGACGAGAATGGTGAACGACCGATAACTCATGCCACATACTCGCGCGTATGAATACTCTGCGCGACAGTAAAGTCGAGATGGTCGAGTTATCTTGATCGTTCGCTGCGACGTCACGTACTGTTATTAGAGATTTGTCCTACCGAAGTGGTACTTGCTGTCAGTTAGACTCACCCGCGACGTGCTTGTCGACTTCCACTTCCCACCCTGCTTTAGCAGCGCTCTTGAGCGTCTCCATCTTCTTCTGCCTCTGCTCGACCTTCTTCCGTAATGCGTCGACGTTATCCTTGGACAGCTTCTCGTGCCGAATGAACAGATCTCGGAATGCCAAGTACAGATCCCGCTGGACTTTGAGCGCTTCAATGTGGTTTTGCAGTGCCGTCGTAGCCTGTTCAAGCATCAGCGTCAGCATCGACGTGGAACCCGATAAGTATAATACTGAAATGCACTCACGCGCTTCTCGCTCTCCTCCGCGACCCTTGTCCACGTCTCGCCCACTTCACCCAAACCCCGGCCGACGCCTTCGCACAAGGAACATCGCGCTTGGCCTTGTCCTTCCGGAACATGTTTGTAGCAGCAACCAGGCAACTCTTCCCCTACGCTATGCAGAGACAGGGCGAACCGGCTCGCATCGCCTGCAGAGGTTTGTAATCTCCCCAAAGCGCGTTCGGCCAATATGACGAGTTTCTGATACGAGCCCAGCATCGCAGGCAGGTGATCGCGCAGTACACCCAATTTCTCCTCGAGGTCGGCCGGGATGCTCATCTCCTGAGCCGGATTGAGTTTCTTTGACACCGACTCTTCGTCCGTAGAGACCTTTGTTCGCTTTCGCCATGATTCGAATGCCGGCTCAGTGAGGAAGACATTTAGTGCCCCGTCATCTTTCATCACCGGATGATTGACGATGGCATTGATGAATCTGCGTAATCCTCTTCGTCTTTGTTCAAGGAAGCTGGCGTCGGCTGATAGATGGGTCAACTCCTTAATTCTCGGGCAAGGTGGGGATTTTTACTCACGACCGATGCGTTTGGGTGGGAGAGCTGGTAAGAGACGGAAAGGCTGCCAATATCACCTGTCAGCTGTGACGTTTCGTCCCCACAAGCAGAAATAGGACTCACGTATCGCTTGATCAAGCAATCCAGTAACCAAACAAAGTCAGAGTACCGTCTAGACACAGGCCCAGCGGACCGTTTCTGAGTCATAGGCTGTATCAGCCAACCAACCTTCAGCCATGGATAGAAGCGGAGACTTACATCAGACTCCACTTTGTATTTCTGCAAGAACCACCGTTCTTTCTCGGTGATGAGCGTGACATCGACATTCTCCAACCTCTTCCAATATCCCTTTTGGCTCTCGCCGTTATCCTGGGTCTCAGAGGGGAACCCACTTCCATTGGCCTCAAACCCACTGGGAGTGGGCAGATCGTCGTTGAAGCCATGTGGGTTGGACGGGGTATGACCATTATGTCTTGGAGCAGTATCCCATGCGTTGAACCCCGTTGATGCAGAGGGGCTCATGACGTCCGAAGGGGTAGATGCTGGCTCGTAAGCCCGGGGTGGGGATGATTGATGATGATCGGTGGAGGACGGAGTGGAAGTGGGGTTGGAGGAGGATCTGAATTCTGGTAAGGGGAGATTAGGCAGAGCGGCGGATAATCGTTCGATTGAGATCTCCGTATCGGACTCTGGGTCCGATTGAGCAAGAGCGACCAGAGCTAGAGCGCAGAAGAACTCTTGTCGCGCCAGTGACGACTTATCTCGTGATATCAGGCTTATGATCTGCGTGGCATGGAGAGATGGTCAATGAACCGACCACCCCAGGTACGAAGCGGAACGTACCTTCTCCACAGTGATTGCAGGCAACTTCGACGTCCCGAGAAGCCGGTGAACGGCAGTGAGGGAGACTTGGCCCAAGTGTGACGGATCGAGCTGGTCAAACAGCGACACATAGAGCGATGGCGGGTCATCTAATCCTGTGCGTCAGTATATGCTGTCTGAGACAAGCGTTGGTACGTCACGCATCACGCGACTCGCACTGGCCGCAAGATGTCAAGGTGAACTAACTGATGAGTCCCCCCAGCCCATCCCTCGCGCCATCGCCACCTCCGGCCGCAACGGACCCACTAGGCGCACTCCCACTATCTCTTGTCGGCGTCCCTGACAACGCAGGACTGGGAACAGCAGACCACGGATCGAGGTCGCCATAAGCACCAGATGGGGCCGGGACTGACGAAGCGAGCGGGTCGGCATAGCCCGATGCGGACGGAGTGGACGAATTGAGGAATGCAGAGGACGATAAGGAGCTGCCGCCCATACGGCGAGGCGCGTTGAACATCTCTCTATCTCTGTCTCTCGCTGTAGCTTGTTGGCGAGGGACGTGTGTATGTATGTAGATGTGTAAAGTGTATGAGATGCAGTATGAAACTGAATGTCAAGCTGCGAGTTGGCATATATGCAAGGCCACGTTTCATCACGTCACTCTGGCCACCCGGTACCACCGTTCCGGCTCATAAGCGTACTCGCACTCGAGTATTTGCAGACATTATTGACGAGCTCGTTGACAAGTCCACTACACTCAGCTTCAAGTGAGATCGTCCGCAGTACCTACGAGTGCGCCGCATCGCTCGGCTCCATCGGATTCTGGAAGAGAAGCAACAGTATGTCCGCCAGAGGACGAGTAGACATGTCCAACCCTCCCAACACCTTCACCGAAAAATCAGGTATACCAACCAATACCGACGCATGGATACAGATACGAGAAGCGCGAGTACGCGATGCGATCGCCAGCGATGATATCGCCTCATTGAGGGAGATCTCAGCTCTCCCAGGCGGCTTCGGGAGCGATGATATGCGAAAGATTGTGTGGTGAGTATCTCTTTTACAGCTCTTCGGTTGACTGTGCAAGCTGATGTGGGATGTTCCGACTGTCAGGCCAATCTTACTTCGGACAGAGAGATTCCTTGGGTCTTCACACGCCGAGGGGTCATCATCTCCGCGCATTAGACAAGAGAAGTCTACAGCGCCGAATCAAGACGAGGTGGAAGAGCAGCAAATAGAGGACGACGGTAGCGACCTCGACGATACTCCTCCCCCCGAGGCAGAGGTAGTACCGCACAAGGACGAACATCAAGTCAAGCTCGACACTCTGCGATCCTTCGTCACTTACCCTCGCGGCTTACCGGCGGAGAGCAAGCTGAAATTACAGCAAGATTTACATGAACTGATAGTTGGGGTGTTGCGGCGGTATCCTGCATTGCACTATTTCCAGGTACGCCAGGTTTTCTTCCTCAGTACATTGTGTCGAGCTGAGTCTGAGTTCAGGGCTATCATGATATCCTTTCTGTGCTTTATCTCACATATTTCCCGCCTCGATCAGCACCAAGATCGAGATCACGTTCGCCCTCGAATGATGGACTACGCCGAAGACGAGGTTCGCACGCTCAGGAGGAGTCATACAAGCCGGACAGTGCAGAGAAGGAATCTTTAATAGAGGAGAAACCGCATGAAAGCCCGCCTCCGCCTTATGAGGATGTGGACAGAGAAACGGCGGACTGGGCGGCACTTCGACAATGTGCTGAGGCGGTCAGCCTGAATCGCGTGAGAGACGCGATGGGTACAGGAATGGAGGGGATGATGGGTTTATTACGGTATGTCCACTCGCCCTACCTCGTTGCCCTGCTGGGAGTATAACGAGCTGATCGCGGTATACCGGACAGGATACTGAAGCGGATCCTGCGGGCTGCCGATCCCGAGTTATCTCGGTTTTCAGCGCTCATCTCGCCCGTACCGACCTTACCGTTCTTCGCGCTCTCATGGGTCCTTACCCTCTTTTCACACGACTGCGATAGCCTGGGGCCAGTGCAGAGGATGTTCGATTTCCTCCTTGCTCGGAATCCCATTTCGGCCGTGTACCTCGCCGCTGCCGTGAGTACCTTTTTGTCTCTGTGTCTTTTGAGCACTGGTACTTGTGCGGTTCGGTGCATATCGCTGATAATTTAGGCGTAGATCCTGATAGCTAAGAAGCCGCAGATGTTTGACATGGCCAAAAAGCTTGGATCGGAATATCGCGATGACCCAAGTCTCCTCCATCCCCTCTTCGTCCGCCTACCCCCACTTTATCCCGACACGCCCTCATCTCCAGACCCGCCTTCATCAGACCCCAAAATGGTGTCTAAGGCTGCACTAGAATCAAACGACGAAGAAGCGAATCCGTATAAGCCAATTAGGCTGAGCGAGCTATTCAGTCTGACAGATAGGCTCATGGCGCAATACCCGTGGGATGGAGACGTGATTCGAGGTAAAGAGATCTTAGGCAAGGGCAGTGTGGTCCACAGCTATGATCTTGAAATGGCGAGCCTAGCAACGCTCGAGACGCCCAAGACGCCCGCGACACAATCATGGTCTCCAGCAGACGCTATAGCGCTCATAGACCGCGACGTCGTTCTACCAGGCGCAGGATCCGCCATCGACGACGAAGACGAAGAAGAGGAAGAAGAAGAAGTCACGCCTAGCAAAGCCCGTCGACAGAAGAGAATACGGAGAATACCAATATCACTCCGCCTACCGCGGAATAAGCTCAGTACAATCTTGGCGGTAGGCGTGGTGGTCGTCGGCATGGGCATGGCGGTGTATGGGATCAAAGCTGGTGGACCGGAGGCTAGTTGGGGTAGATGGTGGGCTGTGATCGTCCGTGCTTGGGCAGGCAAGGAGGGGCGGAGAGTGGCTGAGGTATCGAGTCTTTGGTCTCGCGTAGTCGCGTATCTAGGAAGGTCTATACGGGAGTTGTAGTATCTGTATCACATCGTACTGTACTCGGAGATTCATTATGAAGCGAAGACCAGCCTCAACCTTGCTGACATTGCGATACATTCTCATTATGACAACCTGACAAATCTATGGTTTCGTACCACTAGTAGCTAAAAAGAATACTTCCCAGCACTTGGTCCTGCGTACTACATACAAATGGCCAGTCGTCTCGTCGTGATTAGATCAGAGATCAAACAGATAGGACCGAAGTGTGCCCTTCGAACTTTGCGTCCTTTGCGTCCTCATTCTCGTAGTCCGCCACTTCGCCTTGACCGTGGCGGGTAACGACGTTATCCTCCTTAGTCTCGCCATCGGGCAGCACCCAATCATCGTGCAGCATATCCTGGTACGGTCTTCTGCAGTCTTCTTGGCCTGGGACTTTGAATATCAGACAAAGGAGGTAATACGATAAGCCGCCCATGACGAACGAAAGCTCCCAGCCCATATTATACAACCTCGTAGCGGCCGTCGAAACTGTTACCGTCCCGAAAGACCCGATGAAGCCTGGTAGCGGCACCAAGAACCCAACGACGAACGCAGTGATCGCCCGCCAGTTTATCCCGTAGGAGAAGAAGTACTTGGACGTAGGCGAGCCATCGTACATCGCGCCGATATCGAGGTTCCCCCGTCGCACGAGGAAGTAGTCCACGCACATGATCGAGACTACCGATCCTTGGAAGATCGAGTAGCCCCCTAGGAAATTGAGGAACGTCGGCGCCGAAGTAAGAATGTGCCTAGGGGTCGGAGGAACGGGTCAGACCAATCTGACTCAAATCAAACGATAAGGAGCCTCGCAGCACTGACCAGGGCGTGATGGCGAACGCGATGAACAAACACAAGAATTGCCCTCGAACGATATTGACGTATCTCGGCAACATGCAGGTAATGTCCGCCGCGAATGCTTCAAAGACCTTTGGTCAGCACGTCACTCCACCGCGAGGTCGGTAGGGGAACTCACGGACGATGTTGCACGCAATGGACGTGCCAAGAGTGGCAAATGCGAACGCCGCAGCGGCGAAGAAGACGCCGGCTCGGCTTTTCGACGTGTAGCTCTCGTCGAGGATACCGTTCAATAAGTCGTAGGGATTCCAATAGGCTGTGCCCCACATGTTTTGCACCGCGGACTGAGCGTAGCGTGAGCGAGACTCAATGGTATCTTAATGTTCCCACTTACGGTTGTGATGACGCCAAACGCCGCACAGACGATACTGAAAAGTAAACCAAGCAGCTGGCCCCAGAGTTGGTCTCGTGGTTTACGGCTGTAGCGAGCCAGATCTGGCACCGTGACAATCAAGGCAGAGTTCGAGCCCATCACTGCGTATCTTTCAGCAAAGTGTCATTGAATAGTATGAGCGAGTTGAGTCTGCGCTCACCAGAGTTGAACTGCGCGATGACGCTGAAAGCGAAGGCGATGGTGGATGACTTGTCTGCTGTAGTCTCGACTGCGCCAGCAGACACGCCGCCGTTCGCCGTGGTGGCCCAAATGACTATGCCGAGACCCGCAAGCGGCATAACGACCGACTTGACGCTGAAGACTGCGTGAGAGCTATCAGTACCTGTAAAGCCAGATGCATGAGGCTTACGATGTTGGATCTTGGTCGTGTGGATGAACATGAATGGGATCGTGAAAAGAAAAGCGATCAGGAAACCAATGAAGACTTGTCTGCGCATCGTGGTCCATTCGTGTCAGCTTGCCCATTGTGAAGCGGGTATCGAGACGAAGGCTCACAGGGTAATGCCTTGGGGCTCGGGGATGGTGTTGGTCATGCTCGTCCATGATGGGAAGATACAACGAAGGATGATAGAAACGAATTCTCCCTCAAAGTACAACTGGACGCCGCCCTATACACGTACCGAGATCAGCGGACACTCCATACTCATACCTAGAAAAGGTGATTTGCGCTCACCCAAATAATACCCAAGATCGCGCGGATGAGGACGAAGAAGTAGTGCCCGTACATCCCAAAAGTGGCTCGGGCGAGTACTGGATAGCCGACATGATAGCGGGCGGCAGCGATACCGTTTAGAACGATAGCGGCGCCAGAGACTATCCCGGTATCAGCGATCATCGTTACGCAGGCTAGCTCAGGGATACTGACGGATATTGGCGAAAAGCACGACCAGGAGCGCATCGCCTACCGAGAGCTGGACAATCATCGTGCATTAGTCAGCCATCATGCTCGACAGAGAAAGTATGCAGACACTTACGCCCAAAGCGACCAGACTGGATCCGACAGACCAGGTGCTGACGTTCCATGATTCCGACCACCAGTAGGCGAGGTAGGACCACGCTGTCCAAGTCCATCTCTCAGGCGGGGAAGGGACGAGGTCTTCGTTGATGAAGCTCGATTTGGCACTTTCGAGCGTGATGGCTTTATTGAAGTTGCTCGGAGAGGAGAAGGCGTACTTGATTTTTTCACCAAAGGTCAGACCTGACGGAGGAGCCATCGTATCGTCCACGTCGTGTATGCGCTTGCGTGATCTCAAATTGGACAGTGGGCGGCGAAGCACTAGGGCTTGACGGGAAGGTTGGGGAGGGGGAGACTATATCGGGATGGATATCTCGACTCCTCTGTGTGCACGGTAGATACTCTTTATATGTGCGGCCAGAGACGTATCATGGCGGATAAGGTCAGCCCGATCGCTTGTCTCATGATACGCTCAGCGGCAAAGGATACGTATCGTGTCGTATCGATGTACGAGTACGTAGATAGCGAGTGGATACAGGCAGTAGGAGCGAGAGGAGTGAGAGGAGAGAAAGCGTTATCGTGCAAGTAGCCGTTCACTGTTCGTGCGCTGAGCGGCGACAGGTTTGGCAGCGATAGCGATTTGGGATTTGGGCAGTCTCCCCTATGGTCGAATTTCGGAAGGGCAGTTGGAACGGGCTCTTCTAGCCCGTCGGCTGACCTCCAAGCCAATTGGTGCCGGATACCGAGCAGATAGGCTGACGACGGCTGAGCTTTCAGCGCATGCGCTATGTGCTATCGGTACGCAGGGCTCGCGCACTCCAGGCTCCCATGCTCTTGCGTGCGTCGGCTGCGAGAGCAGATAACGTGTAAAGATAGCGCTGCGAGAGCCCAAGGAGGTGGACTACCGGGCTACAGCTTCAGCACGGCTTTGACCTTCAGCGTGTATTTGTGATAAGGTGTTCGTCTATCCTGGATTGGTACATCATTGACTGCTCAACACTCCTCCGTTTGATCCCAACACTACCTCATCAGCTCACCGCCATACGAAGATGCCGACCGCAGTGAGCACCATCCGCAACCCGGTGGATCCAAGTATCATACATCGCCTGGACAAGCAATACGCCGTGCGTATCGCTTCACTTCCTAATTTCCGAGTCATTAGGAGTCTCGAGCTCATTGAGGTGTGTAGGAATTTCACAACAAGTATCAAGCGAATGCGCCGTATATACACGAGATCGAGTGGGACCCGGCTATTCGGACCAAGCCGGCTGCTCCAGGCGGTGCTGGTGAGTCCCGTTCATCGAGAATGACTTGATGGTTCTCACATCTCACTGACTGCGTCGCACTGCGTATCTCTGCACAGATGCGCTACCCGTATTCAAGACGGAAGAGTAGGTCCCCTCATTCATCACCTTCTGCGAGCGTGCACTAACGAGTACGCCCTGCAGTATCGCCGTTGATGGCTTCTCCCTCCGGGTATTCTATCCTTACGAACCTCGCTCGAACGCGAGACTGCCCGTGTTCATCTGGTATCATGGAGGCGGGATGGTGCTGGGAAGCATCAATGCCGAAAACGCTTTCTGCACGAGGGTGTGCAATACGGCCAAGTGTATTGTCGTCGCTGTGGATTACAGATTAGCGCCTGAGCACACATTCCCCGTGGGCAGCGAAGACGCGTGGACCGGTACGTCAAGCCCATCTCTCTCTCTCTCTGCCTTCTTTCTCGGGCAATTGACTAACGAGATGGATCATGACGATCCGCAGCGTTCGAATGGGTGTATGAGAATGGAGCGGACCGGCTGGGCGCGGATGTCTCCCGGTTCGGGATTGGCGGGTCGAGCTCGGGCGCAAATCTCGCTGCTGCTATATCGCATCGCGCGGGTCTCAAGGGGATGAAGATCGACTTTGTGCGTATCTGCATTAACAGGTTGGACCGCGGCACAAGCGAGCCTGACTGACCATTGACTCAATAGCTGGTGCTAGGCGTACCCGTCTGCGACAATACTGCTACGGGAGAGACGTACAAGTCATGGTCTACCAACAAGTTGTGCCCTGGTCTCCCAGCGGACAAGATGCTCTGGTGTACGTCTCGCCGTTTGCCAATTTTGGCAGCACCTATTGAGTGTCGGCTGATACACGCCCAAGACAGATCGCGAGCAATATCTGCCCAACGACTCTGACCGCGTCAATCCTCTTGCTTCACCGCTCTTCGCATCCGACGAAGCATTCACCAAAAGCTCGTCAAACGTGTACATTGCCCTGGCGGAACTAGATCTGCTTCGCAGCGAAGGCGAGGCTTATGCTGCTAAGCTGCAATCGTTCGGGAAGGATGTTCAAGTCAAGATCTACGCTGGCGTACCGCATTTGGTCCAAGCGATGGATGGCGTTCTGGATACTGCTAGAGTGTGGATCAAGGATATGTGCACTTATATCGGTGGGCAGTTCGGCGTGCATCCCGCCGACGTCCGGATGGACGTGAGTCGATTGCTGGTCTGTCGTATTGAGCAGAAGAGGGTCGTTGATATGGTTACTAGGATCTGTACCCCGGTGGCGTGGAAGTCGGCGTTGAGCAGATCCAAGGAGGCGGACCGTGGGTCAAATTGGACTCTGCGATGATCCTGGGCGAAGCGCCAGTCTACAGGACGTCCGACTCGACGCTGCACTACGTCGACTGTCTCCAGGACCCAGCAGAGTTGCACATTCTCCAATTAGATCCTGCTACCGGGGACGCAGCCGGTAAACCGGTGATTCACCAACTGGAAGAATCAGTGACTGTAGCTTGTTTCCGGGAGGATAAACCTGGTTATATCTGCGCCTACTTTGCCGGCGTAGCGTTCATGGACGATACTGGTAAATTGGAGGTTCTGAAAGAGATTATACCCCAAGAAGAGAGGGGCATTAGGCGATTTAACGACGGCGGGGTCGACTGTCAAGGTCGTTTCTGGCTCGCGGAGATCGACAGGGAAGCTCTGTCTTTGGGCATGGGCAGGTTGCCTGCAGATTATGGAGAACCCCTAGGTAGATTGTGGAGGTACGATCCCGATGGGTCGTTGCATCTGATGGAGAAGGGGCTGGTGTGCGGGAATGGCCTGGCATGGAGTCCGGATAACGCCACGAGTGAGTGATACATTAGATCGATAATCTCTACCGTTTCGCGCTGCTTACGCCGCATGATGCAGTGTACTTGAACGACTCGGCAGCCGGCCTCATCTGGGCATACAACTTTGATGTGCCCACTGGGAGTATCTCGAACAAACGTCTGTTCGTGGACAGACGGGTACTGGGAGGAGAGCCAGACGGCATGGTGTGCGAGTAGGTGGCGCCATGTCACTCCAATCCCAGGCTGTGGGCAGATAGATAGCTGACGACCTCGACTCCGCAGCGTCCAAGGCAATTTGTGGATCGCGATGTGGGCCACGTTCAGAGTAATGTGTTACTCCCCCACCGGAACGCATATCAAAGATATAGTGTTCTCAGCGCGCAATATGGCTTGTACCTCTTGGGGAGGAGCGGAGCATGATACACTCTACATCGCCAGTGCTATGGATAAATCCGATAGGAGGAAGGAGGACGACGATGGTGGGCATTTGTTCAGGTATCATGTTGGGATTAAGGGCGTGCCGAAGTACGCTTTCAAGGGGTAGATGTGTTTGATGTCTTCGACTTTCTTGTCGTCTCGAGTCGCTAGTGCTAGGGTATGAACAATTTGTTTACCGGTTGCATGTCGTGTGCCTCTAGATCTACGACCGGCTGAAGCTATGTGACTCATCATATTATGCTTGTGCATGAGGTCGGTGTCTAAGTGAAGGCGGCCAGTCTCTGCGGTCACACTCTTTCGTGCCGCTCGAAGATCCCGCTCATCCATCATAAGCGACGAACTCAATCTCGACATCGGTTCCACCGGCAGGTAGCTCTTTGACGCCGATGCATGTTCGAGCGGGCTTGGGATCAGGCATGAGCTCTTTCCACACCTAAACAGCATTCCGTCGAGATGACATCAGCTCGAGATCCACACTTATTATTCACGTGATGGCATGTGATAGATTAAAGGTGCGATGTGAGCATGCTGGAATGCTGGAACGGCGGAACGTGGGAATGGAGGAATGGAGCAACGAAGGAGAAGGGAGATGGCGCACCTCGTTCACCGCTCCAAAGTCTTTCGACAAATCAGATAGATATATATTCGCCTTGACAACGTTCTTCAGCGTCATGCCCGAACCGACTAAGACAGCCTCGAGGTTCTACAATAGAAGAGTCAATTAGCTGCTCCCATTCTTTGCCCTTCTCGAGGGGGAATAGTCATACCTGGATGACTTGGCGAGTACGATCTTGCACCTAACCAAACGAACATCGCAGTCCTTCTCGTCAGCTCTCAGCTCTCACAACTCAATATCTACGAGTTTTGTCGAGGACGAAGAGCACTGAAGCACTGAAGCACTCACAGTCCCCTCGACCATCTGACCCTCTTTGGTCATCCCCACCGACCCGCTGGTGTACAAGTACGCCCCAGCGCGCACGGCTTGGGAATACTGCGCAGCGTCAGCTCTGCAACATAGATTCTAGTACATCATCTCGAGCAAGAACGAGTGGAGGCTGAGCGAGGTAGGGCGAATACGTACGATCCCAGCTAAAGGCGCCGGAGCGTCTTTAGTCAGCGTGTATTCGGCTGGCATGTCGTCGGTTGTCCGTCTGTTTGCTCGTTCGATATTATCTACTGTCGCTTGTGTGAAAGTTGCAATGCTCTCAAACTCGCAAACTCATGTATCACTGCGTTCAATTGAGTAGCCTTCTATGAGATGTAACGTGCTTCGACGAAATGCTGTCGGAGTACTCCGTCTGAACGCGAGTGAACCCACAGTGGCCCGTACCGTAGTACAGTTCGGGAACACGGACAGCCGAAATGCAGTGGGCGTCCAACGGGCAAAATGGCTCTTGACTCGTACAAACCGGCAGTTCTCAGGGACGCTCCGCGCTCACCGGCCGGTCTAGTATCCGACGACAAAAGAGCGCAATCCGTAAATCACAGTCCCATTGCAGCGTACGTCCTAGAAGGCACACCGACGCTTGCATGCCTACATGCATGCACGCATGCGCAAATCTAGCGATCCCACAAACCGAATCCGTCGCCTTCCGCTCCGCCATCGCCATTGCCGTTGTTTACCGGTACACCACTCTGCAAGAACGCCGAGAGGTCCTCGCCGAACGTATCCAAGAAGAAATCGCCCACTGCCTCATTCCCAATATCCAGACCAGTGCTGTACATAGGTTGGGACGGCTGAGGAAGGACTGGAAATGGCTGGTGTGACTGCCGTGTCTGCTGTACTTGCGATATCTGCGGTGCGCTGGAGTGATGATTGCTCATCATTGGAAAGCTCGTGTTCATCTGGCCTTGTAAGCGACCGAGATTACCATACTCTTCAGCGGGTAGCAGGACCACGGAAGAGGATTGGTGATGGTGAGCGGGTGATAAGCCGTTATTGACATCTCGCATGCCAGATAGAGCCAATGAGTGCTGTTGACGGTCTTCAGGCGAACTTCCAACGATGGATGGCGCTGCCTGCCCGTAGATTCCCGCCATCTCGTCGTCAAGCGTTCGTTCGCCTCTGACCGCGACCCGGACTCGAGTACCGTCGCTCTGGCAGTTGAGGTCCGTGTTAGACGACTGGAGGGCGGAGTGCCACTGTGCTGCTAGCGGCCAGCCTGTACCAGTGAAACAGGACCGGCTGTTAGCTCCACGATGCAAATGCGATGGGATACTACGAACAATCTGCAAGTTGCTCCAATATGTCCACACAGCGTTGATATGATCTGCCCGCGCCTTGCGACCTGCTGGGACACACTTTCCATTAGAGGTTGTGCGAAGTTTGTCAACCCACGTTCTGGCCACTTGCACAAGTACGAAAACACATTGCCACACATATACACACCGAAGACCTATCGCACAAGTTGGCGGTCAACTTCTCAGTGGCTGTCATTATCATGTGTTTTCGCGCTCACCATGATCGGCGGAAAGCCAAGCTGCACGGAACGCATACTGCAGAAAGTCTCGACTTGACTCAGCAGTTGCTCCGAATTGGAGATCATGTCATCGGCCATCTGTTGCCAGAATCGTCGCGCTTCAAGCGCCATTTCGTTCGAACCGTCCGGATCGATCACCACTGCCATAGATCTTAAAACAGCAGGATTAGCAGCGATGCAATCGACGGTTCAGATCGGATGACGATAGCTTGCTGCGAGTCTTGCCGAGGTGACTTACGGAAGATACAGCCGCCTAATAACGATATTGGACAATCGTGTGATGAGTGTAATTGATAAGAACGCCTGCGAACGTTTAGCACGCTATCCATCTACTGTCAACTCACCAAGTCCAGACCCTCAACCATCATTCCTCTGAGGTTGGTGACACTAAAGCGGTGCCTGATCGGGAGCCCAGCTTCGAAATCTTGCAGGGCGGTAAGAAGCGACTGACTGGCAGTAGTCCAAGGCGCATCTTCGAAACGACCCGCACCGCGACAAGCATGCCGAGCCGTCAGGCTCCACAGGATCTTCACTTGGACCCTGGCAGGAGTCAGTGTCACCGATAAAGACGGCTTGAGCAAGCTTACAATGAGGCGAAAAGGGATTTCGATGCTTCCAGAGATGGGTCAAAAGCTGTATTGCCAAGTGTGCCAGCGATTGAAGCTCGATGTGCAGGCTGGATGCCGAAGTTGAATTCTGATTCTTCGCACGGCAGTAGAACATCGATTTCGGTCAAAGAAATCTGCATTGGGCGTGCTTGCCCTGCAAGCAGGTTTTCGTGACATGTGACGGCCCAGAATGTGCGACTATTGCTGGTCAGTGACTAGCTTTGTGAAATGGACGGTACCCACCGGGCCACCTCTGATTCAATTACAGCTTCGGCGGAAGGGTTTGGCGGGAGCTGATAGGTGGACTCGCGATGAAGGCCGAGGAAGCCAGCCACTGAGAACACGAATTAGCGATTTGTAGCTCGCAGCTGGCAGAACGGCGCTTACTTCGAACGGCGGTGCCGATGAGCATCTGCAATTCAGGTGTCAGATCCGTTGGCAAGTCACCTATCACAACTCTCAAAGGCTGGTATACGTGATAGCTCACCCAAGCTCTAGGCCCATTGCCTTGCCCCCATTCTGCGACACCTAGGAGTAAGACTGTTCCCAAGCTTAGCAGTATTCTGTCAAGAACTCCAAAATGCGCTTACAAGCTTGCGTTCTCTCCAGACTCGGTCTTGTCATCTCCGCACCGAGCATCGCATCAGCTCGAGCGAGGAAGAAGTCGGTCGCCTTTTTCCTTCCCCCATATCGAGTTACGAGGCAAGGCGTGAAGGGCGCTGCGATCGAGCATATTGCGAGCAGGAGAAAGTCCGAAACGGAGTTAGGATGTGAGGTGTAGCGCTCCACGAAGAGGGCCTTGTGCAGGAATCCAAGTTGGAAATACGATGTGACATAGTTCCTGATCGCTTCGACTACTTCTGATGGGGGTGGAAGATTATCTGATGTCAATGAAGAGGGCCTGTCAGAGGTAGAGGCCGTCAGCGGCGCAAGGGAGGCCGTATCTGGGCTAGGCGGAGCGTGGTGCGAGCCCGACGCTTCGATTATGGATGGCGATGGGAGCTGGTCACGCGATGAGGTGGATGCATGCCTTTGTGCAGCGCGTCTTCGATGCTGGAGGATAGAATTCTGAGCGACTGAGGGTAACGCAGTCTGCCCTGACACTCACGTTCCTGTCCACCGCTGATAAGCCTCGAGGCAGAAATGTGCTATTATGGAAGGCAAGCGTCAGTCAGCCATTCGAAAACGGCATGTCTGGAGAGCAGCTCACCATTCGTCCTGCATTCCAAGACTCATACAAGATCGACATGGGATGGTGCCAGTGGTATCGGGTCGGAGGGGGATACATTTGGTCCTGTACCTCCTACATCGCGAGCAGGCTTTACTCGCTCTTTTCCTTGCCGAATCGACACGGGCACGTTCCGACGACTCTCCGAGAGACGACAAGTTTTGGATCATGACTGCCGTGGATGTCCCCTTTCTTCTTGCTTGCTTGCTTGCTTGTAAGATTAGACGAGATAAGAATCTGCTGTCTCGGTAAACTTATCTTTTCAGGACATGGCAGCAGCAGCAGGAGGATAAGCATGAGTGGAAATGGAGACCCCAAGTGCCACGGGGGAAACTGGCTTTTTACCTATTTGGGCAAATCAGATACCCCGTGGTTCAATTGGCGTGATGATCCGGGTTCAGGCACGCTTACTGCTTAATGCCTTGGCTTGTCGGGCGGATTCTCACGCTAGACACTGTAGCTCGGTGCTTTGCGCATACATGGGCACACGGCATACACACATATATATATATCCCGTTCCCTCTTCCCTTCTCTCTACCTCTTCTACCGTACATATCCTGTCACACTCTCTACCACCTCGACCCACCCGGACAGCAGCTCCAGCCATGAGTCAGGTCACCAAGGAGAACCTGGACAAGCTCCCCAATGGTGAGTTGAGAGAACCTAGCACGTGTTTAGTCGTCAAACCACAGCTGATCAGCGACGTCGTCATCTCCCACAGTCTCGCCAGGAGGTCGCAGCCCCTCGCTGCATCAGCCAACCTTGTCCCGTCGTTCGTCCATGTCCGCGGGTCATCCTCGCTCGCTGCAGCACATCGACACGAGCCAGATTGGCGTTCCCGTCACCACACCTCGTAAGTGACTACGTCGAGGCAGATCGCACACCATATCGAGCTGAATATGTCGCTCGTTTGTAACGTCTCCGTATTGCAGGCAAAGAGCGCCCAGGTCATAAGAGGTCTTTGACCGGCTCATACTTCCCTGCGCAAAAGGGGGTGCAGATGGAAGATGAGTGGCCTATTGGCGATGAAGACACATGGAAGACCGCTTTGAAGGCCCAAAAGGTCGATCCGGAAAACGTTCAAGAAGTCGCCAACACTGTAGTGAGGCACGTCACTACGACCTTGGCGAGGCAGCCTTACAACATCGATGTGGTGAGTCTGACGGAAGAATCACATTTACTGTCAAGGCTAAACCTCTACCGTCTGCGTAGATCGGCGCATACCAGGCTACGGCTCTTTCGGTCAAGGATCAGCTCTTGAAGTAAGTGTTAAATACCCTCGTCCCATAAGCTGGAATAGCTGAGCTTCAACGCTGACTTCGATCTCTTCCGCTTGCAGGCGTTGGAACGAAACTGCACTGTAAGGGCTGTGTCATAACCGTCTGCATGTCCGCTAATATTTCATCTGCAGTTATCACACCAAAAAGGCGCCCAAGCGTATTTACTACCTTTCCATCGAGTGGCTCATTGGAAGGTCGCTCGACAACGCTGTGCTCAACTTGGGCATGAGAAACACGTATGAGGATGCGTCCAGGAAGCTGGGCTTTGTGAGTAATCGCACACACGCATAGGGCTTATGTGTAGAATTTCGAGGACCTTTTGAACGAGGAAAGAGATGCCGGTCTTGGCAACGGAGGTCTTGGACGTCTTGCCGCTTGCTATGTGAGTTAAACTCCTCCATCGGATCCGCAGCCATCATCGCTGACTTCATTGCGCGCAGATCGACAGCATGGCTACGCTCAATCTCCCCGGCTGGGGTTATGGTCTCAGGTACAACTACGGCATATTCAAACAGCTTATCAATGCTGGAGGTGAACAACTGGAGGCTCCTGATCCTTGGCTCGACCGCGAAAGCGTGCGTCACGCAATTCAAGCTGTTAGCTGATCAACTGGTAGCCCTGGGAGATTGCTCGTCTTGATGTGGCCTACCCAGTCCGATTTTATGGACGCGTCGACGCTGTGCCCAACTCTGACAAGGCGATCTGGTCAGGCGGTATGGAGACTCTTGCCGTCGCGTATGACACGCCGATTCCCGGTTATGCCACTAAGAACTGCGCCAATATCCGACTTTGGGGAGCCAAACCGGTTCAAGGCTTTGACCTCAACTCATTCAATGGTAAGCACTTATGACAATGCTAGGTATTGACTTACTGTAGCCGGCAACTACGAGGCGAGTGTCGCGGCGAGCAGCGAGGTGGAGAACATTGTCAGTCTGCCTTTGTTTTTGTGGTGGATTCGGCTGACTCGTCGTCTCGCAGACCCGAGTCCTGTATCCCAACGACAACATGTACGCAGGAAAGAAGCTCCGTATTATGCAGCAATATCGTACGTCTGCTGTCCTCTGAAAGTCGTGCATCAAGCTGATCATACAGCAGTCTGGGTCAGCGCTTCCTTGCAGGATATCCTCCGGCGATTCTCCAAGCTCGATCTCCCGTGGACCGACTTGCCCGACCACATTTGCATCCAGATGAACGACACTCACCCAACTTTGGCCATTCCTGAGCTCATGCGCATTCTTATTGACGAAGAGAATATTGATTATAATACTGCCTGGAGCATCACTACCAAAGTCTTTGCCTACACCAAGTGAGCGGATTGCGACATTGCTCTGCGATCACTGTTGCTGATTTTGATCAGCCACACGGTTCTGCCCGAGGCTTTAGAGCGATGGCAAATCGACTTGTTCGAGAGCTTGCTTCCACGACACCTGCAGATCATCTACCGAATCAACTAGTAAGTCTTTGGCTTCCGTACAAGGAGCGGGTATTGACGCGTTACCGCAGTGATTTCCTCGGCGAGATTGCCAAGCGCTGGCCTGTACGTTTCCCCATTCTGGTTGAAGCACCGGTACTCACAATTTCTTAGGGAGACCAAGATCGCATGAGACGTATGAGTATTATCGAAGGTGAGTAAACCTCTGCGCCGCATCTCCAAGCAGCGCATCTTCAAGCAAAAGAAGGTAGCTCACACACTGCAGAGGGCACGCCCAAATACGTTCGCATGGCGTACCTTGCGATCGTTGGATCCATGAAGGTATGAACACTTCACTTATGGGCGAGGACTTGGCTAAAGTCATACTGTGACTCTCTTTCAGGTCAACGGTGTCGCCGAGCTCCACAGTCAACTGTTGCAGGCCACTATTTTCCGTGACTTCGTCGAGTTTAAGGGCAGAGACTTCTTCACGAATGTAAGTCCTCCAGAATGTGCACTCGACGAAGATGCTGACACGCTGGAATAGGTCACCAATGGTATCACCCCTCGCCGGTTAGTCACTTGGTGCATGAGCTGGACGAATGGAAATTGACAATAGTAAACACAGATGGCTTCTGCAGTGCAACCCTCAGCTCGCTGCCCTTATCACGCACACTCTTGGCAGTGATCAGTGGCTTACGCAACTCAAAGCATTGAAGCAGCTTTTGCCATTTGCTGAGGACGAGAACTTCCGCAAGGCCTTCCAGGCTATAAAGCTGGAGAACAAGCGTCGCGTGGGTGCAGCGTGTGGTGTTATCTGCTCATTTGCTGACTTGGATTACTATACAGCTTGCGGAGCTGTTGGAGACCGAGCTCGGAATCACGATCAATATCGAGAGCATGTTCACTACTCAGATCAAGCGTCTTCACGAATACAAGCGACAGACCCTCAACCTCTTCGCTGTCATCTACCGGTACTTGCAGATTAAGCAGGCGTCACCAGAGGAGCGCAAGAAGATCACCAAGCACACGACTATCTTCGCGGGCAAGGCGGCGCCCGGTTATTACATAGCCAAATTGGTGATCAAGCTTATCAACAATGTTGCGAAGATTGTCAACAACGACCCGGACGTCGGAGACATCCTGAGGGTTGCCTTCATCCCTGACTACAGCGTGTCTATCGCCGAGGTGCTTGTCCCTGCGTCCGATGTCAGTGTCCAGATCAGTACTGCGGGTACGGAAGCTTCGGGAACCAGTAACATGAAGTTGGCGCTCAATGGTGCACTCTTGCTCGGTACCGTGGACGGTGCCAACATCGGTGAGCTTTATATCACGCTTGTTTTGCCACACACCTAAACGCACAGTCGGGACTGACGCGTGAATGCCGTTCGCAGAAATCGCCGAAGACGCTGGGGAGGATCAATCGTTCCTCTTCGGCCACCTCAACGAGGACGTGCAGGGTGTCCGATACAGCAACTCGTACCAGCCTACCCCACTCGAGCAGCGATCTCACGAGCTTGCTCAGGTCTTCAAAGCCATCGAGAGCGGTACTTTCGGCGAGGGCAATGTGTATGAGCCTCTCCTTAAGACTGTGTACGAGCACGACTACTATCTTGTGAGCTGCTTGAGGTTATATCTCTCCAATCATGCGCTGATAAACTCGTTGTTTAGGTGTCGAACGACTTCAGCTCGTACCTCGCCGCTGAGAAGCTCATGGATGAGGTGTGGGATAAGGAGAAGACGGAGTGGATCAAAAAGTCCATCACGACGGCTTTCAACATGGGCGACTTCAGCTCTGATCGGTGAGACTAGCTGACATATACAAAGGGAGGTAAGATCGACTTTGCTGACATTTTTTGCCGTTCTCTTAGCTCGGTGCAGGACTACGCTGATGGCATCTGGGGCGTGGAGCCTTGCGAGGTGCCCGAGGACTGGTAGGGAAACAGACCTCAACGGGACACTATGCTATCGTTAGGAGCGAACTACCGCTCCTAGCCGTTGTCACTTCTGTTCTCCTGTATATAAAATGATAGTGCTAGACTCCCAAAACAAAATGATGGATATGATTCTTAGAGTTCGATTCACGAGGGATCGTCCAACGGTGCATACGTGAAAGCAATGCTTCCTTCATCCACCTACTATCACCTCGATGCCAGACAGATGGATTACTATTGCACTTTTCTCCGCTTATCTTCGTCTCCCGCAGAGACCTCTTGATCTGCTTCTCTCTTCCCGACGCCTTTTGTTGCTGTTGGCGGTGACGACGAAAGCTTCGCAGTCGATGCAAGCGGTAAAGGAGCGGCTATCGGGGGTTTGGCCGGTGAGGACGTATCAGGTTTGTTATTGGTGAGCTGAGGAGAAGATGTGGAGGGGGAAGGAGCGGGTTTGGGCTTTTTCTTGACTACGACGCCTTTCATGAGGGACTTGACGTCCTTCCTGGCGGCTTTCGGAGGGATCTTCTTCACTGGCGCAGCAGCGGAGGTTGGATGAGAAGGGAGTGGCACTGCTCCTGCTGAAGCAGAGGTCGAGGCTGAGGCTGAGGCTGAAAGAGGTAGGGTCGTCGGTTGCGCTTCGAGCGCAGCAGCATGCTTAGCCGCGAGCTTCCTGCGAGAACAATGAGCACGTATCTTGACAGCTGCACGAGACGAGACGAGACGAGACGAGACGGCTCACTCGCGGTACTCGCGCACCTCGTCCGCCTCCTGATCGTCGAGTTTGCGCTGGGCAGCCCTCCGCTCCGTCTCCTTCTCAGCTAAGAATCGCTGTTCTTCGCTGTCCAGTCCGCGCCATTGATTCGACAGTTTCATTTTCGTGTCCCATTCCTCCTTTTTCGCGTCCTGCGCCAGTCATACTCGTATCAGCAGTCGGAGAGTCATTTGGATATTCGATTGACTATTGACGCACCTTCTGCGACTGAAGTCGCTCGAATAGCGTGCGGGAATCGTACTCCTCATCCGGCTGCTCGGGCGGTGGTTCCTGACCCAGCCTGCAAGTTCAGCGATCTTCATCAGCCAAAGCCTCGACAATAGCATGATAGATATGCGAGAGATGCGGGATATGTGACGGTTGGGAGAAGACCACAACCCACTTGGCATACGCCTCGCGCCATTCCTTCTGCTTCGTCTCCCGCGCTTCGTCGATTGACGTCTGGGACTGGAATCGCGACGCTATGCTGCCCGAAGCCAGCGCTGCGGGGTCCATCTTGCCGTTCTGTTCCTGTATCTATTTTGTGAGGTGGCGTGAAAGGTGCTGTGTGCTGCGCTGCGCAAGTTCTGTCAGAAGCCTTGAAGCTGAGATGAGCTGGAGTAGCTATTCGGTATGTATGCGAACTGGTAGAGCGAGTAGAGTGCTCGAGTAGACATGCGATATAACCCGTTGTTGCTTGTTCCTCGTTGCTGTACCACCTCCGTCGGAGCTTGCAAGTCACTGTAAGATTTGATCCCGTCTTCGCTGATTGCTGGTCCATGTCGAGTGTTGAATGTTGAATGCATCACAACGATATTCTCTCTACACTTATCGAATACTCCGTCTACTGTCTATTGGAACACGCCGGGCCTCACCGACCAGAGTCACGCAATGTCACGCCGCCTTGACCTATCGCAGTTCCGCGGCTCAGACTCGGAGGGGGACGACGATGCTCCGCCAAAGGTATGTTCAAGCGCACTTCTGCTCCTCTTCTCCTGCAAGCAGCCTAGGGCTAGGAGAATAGGGGAAAACGGTCCATGTGTCAAGCTTACAGTCAATATCGATTTGTAGCGCGGACTAGAGCTGAATGCGCTCAAGAGCAAGACGTTCTCCCTTGGTATCACCAAAAAGACCAAGAAAGATCTGGAGAAAGAGGCCGAGGAGAAGAAACGCATCGAGGAGGAAAAGTGCGTCGCTCCTCCCTCTCTCTCTCCCAAGCACCTACTTCCACGCCCATATTTGAAAATGCTGATGTCCATTGTCTCCCTCAGAGCCGCAGCCCTAGTCTACGCCGAATATGCAGAAGCATTCGAGAATCCAAGTGCGGAACACGCTCCGTTGGGCGGTACGCGGGGTTCAGGGGGCACGTTTGGCAGAAGACCCGTAGGACCCGGAGGAGGCTTTGTGCGTGCTGGTGGATCTGGATCTGGCTCTGGCGCTGGTTCTGGCTTTGGTCCTGGGTTCGGCCCTGGGCCAGGACCTGGACCTGCGTTCTCAGCGTACGAGCCGCCAAGAGGGCCCGCTGGGCCGCCCAAGGGTCCTGCTGCTATGGGTTATGCGCGGGTGCGTAGCGTTTGTCTCTGCTTCGTAGCTCGAGAAACTGTTTGGTGATGGTGACTGATTACTTCAAACCTTAGCAACGAGCACTACCGCCAAGAGCACCGTCTCCGCCGCCCTCAGCGGCGCCTCGAGGGAAAGGTAAACGAGCGATGGACTTTTTCCTGGAGGAGATCAAGAAGTAGGTCCTATACAGATGCGCTAAGCTATTCCGCGTAGCTGACATGCGTGGCTATGACAGTAATCAGCAAAGCAGAGAACAGCGGCTTGGCAAAATAGCGAAACGTGCGTCAACTCACTCACGTCATGAAGAGTAGAAAAAGCTGACGGGACACCCCTTTATACGAAATAGAGGAAGGCTCATCGGTTACCGCACTGGCAGGTCCGTACGCGCAGGCCCACAACGCCAATGTGGCATATATGGGCATGAGACTGATCGTAGTGTGAGGACCTCAGCGTGGGAGTCGGAGCGAGGCAGTCATGTTGTTGGCGATCAAGAGGTGGGTTCTGGCGTAGACTGCGTTGCTGGGAATGAATTTATACGCTTACGAACGACATTATCAACAGACAACGAATTTGTTCATTGTGAGCAAATTTCCCTTTAGAGATGGCATGGACTAGCTGACATCTTGTTCAGTCAAACCTCCCATCAAATATCACCGAAGAGAGCCTGGGCATGTTCTTCGCCAAGCTCGGACCCGTGGGCACCGTCAAAATCATGTGGCGTGAGCGACCATGCCAATTCTGCATATCACAGATTTCACTGATCTGACTGATTTGTCGCGTAGCTCGAGGAGACGAGGACACCTCGATCGGAGCTTCAATAACGACGACAAGACGGTTCAAGGCGGGCCTGTCTGGCTTCGTCTCGTACATGAAGCGGAAAGATGCCGAGCGTGCGGTCAAGGAGCTAGACGGACTTGATTGGGGAGGTAGCGTGCTCCGAGTGGGCTGGAGCAAGCCTGTTCCGATGCCATTGAAGGCGCGATTTGGTGAGTTGTGTACTTACTGCGCGCTTTGCATCGACTGATGGAGAACCTACTTTCCTACTTTCCGACTTGTTCTCGCAGAACTGCCGGCAGTGCGAGATAAACGGGCTCGTTCACCGTCACCCCCCCGAAAACGGGATCGCGACGTCAGTGACAGCCGAAGAGGACGACCCGACTCAGGATCCCGCAGTCCGGCAAAACAGCGCAAACGATCCCCATCATCATCTCGCTCCCGCTCGCCATCCCCTAGACGCCGCAAACGCTCGTACTCCTACTCTTCCGATTCAGCTTCAGCTTCATCCCGCTCAAATACCCCGCCACCGAAGAAACTGTCAGCAAAAGATAAATGGCTTGCGAAAGTACCTGAGGAGCAGAGAAAGTTCATCAAGACCGTTGCTGGCAGAGTCAAGGATCATGGGAAGGGTTTTGAAGATCTCTTGAGGAAGAAAGAGAAGGACAATCAGAAATTCGCATTTCTGTTCAACGAGGATGTAAGTTACGCTCGTATCGTCGTACCGTCGTATTGTCGTATTGTGGTATCATTGTCACCTGCTTGAGCTGATCATGTACAATAGCTGCCCGACTACCATCTGTATCAACTGAGCATCAACTCGCGATATCGTATTCCTACCCCTCCCCCAGACGAGTTTGACGACACGGTAAGTACTGTACCTCATGCACAAATATACCCTGACTGAGATATTTCCACAGGGCTATGCCTCGCTGTACTCGTCCGACTCCGCAGAAGACTCCGAAAAGGAGCGTACGGTCAAGGGCAAGCTGGGTAAACTCGGCAGAAAACGATTCGAAGCCATGTTACGATGTATGACTGGGAAAAGAGCGGAGATTGCCCGCGGAATGGAATTTGCTGTTCTCAGGGCTGAGGCCGCAGATGAGGTAAGCGTGCTTTCCTTTCAGTGAGTCTGAAGACAACTAATCGAGCTGCTTGACAGGTCGCCGATGTCGTTTGCCAAAGCCTGCGGCAGGATGCGACGCCCGTGCCGAGAAAAATGGCTCGGCTGCATCTCATCTCGGACATACTGCACAACTCTGTGAGTAAGCCTCGAGTCAATGTACATAGTAAGCTAATAACGGCATCGTGCATCGTGCTAGGCATCATCACTGCCAAATGTATGGAGGTATCGACAAGCATTCGAACAGCGCCTCCCACCGGTGTTTGCGCATCTGTCCACTGTCTACCAGAGCCTGTTAGCGTACTCTGGCAAGATCAGCGCGGATGTGTTTCGTGCCCAGGTTGCTGCCGTTCTTGATATATGGGAGAGGTGGTGAGTGCGACTCTCCTCCGCATCTCCTTCGCATGAGCGGTGCTGCATGATCCAGCGCGCATACCGATTCCTGACTCGGGATAGAAGGTTGCGCATGCTGACCATACCTCACAGGATCGTCTTCAATACCGAATCGGCAGAATACCTCCGTGGTCTGCTGGACGGGACGAAGACGCTCGTCGTCCCGGAAGATCCAGCGGCAATAGCAGCGCGAGAGAAAGCCGAGAGGGAAGCTGCTGCGAAGATGGCAGCTGACTCGGCAGGAGATAGAGAAGGGGAGATGAAGGGGTTCAAACCCTCAGGATTCAAGAAATCGGGCTTTAAGCCTATTGAGCCCGCGCAACCTCCTCAGCCAGCGACGACAGCGACATTGGCGTCAGCGGATGATGTTGACCTGGATGGCGAGCCTATTGAGGAAGACGACGATGAGGATGTGGATGGGGAAGCGATCGATGATCTGGATGGGGAAGCGATGGATGAGGATGGGGACGAGGATCTGGACGGAGAGGCCATGTGATCAAGATGCACCTGCACTTGCACAAAATTAGAAGACGATAATGCTCATACGCCGTATATGCAGTGCATGCATCGCTCGTAATGATTTGCAGGGATGAAGTGATTTGATGAATACCGAATGACTCTACGCCGTCTTCTCCTTCTTGTCCGCCGCGAGCAGGTCTTTCACTCTCGAGACTTTCCCGTCGTTGCCACCTGATTTGATCTCTTTATCCGTGCGAGTGCCAATCCGGATATCCGTCTGTGCCGTCTCAGCTCAGCTCAGCTCCTGATCGACTGGATCTGATCTAGGAAGAAAAAGGAGGAAAGACGAGAGAGGAAAGACGAGGAGGGGGACTCACGGCTATTCTCGTGCAGCCTAATGCGTGGACAGCAGCGTGTGCTTCACCTATCACCTGTGTACCGTCGTCTCAGTATATCACCTACTATATCGAGTTTGGCGGTGTTGTTCGCTAGTACAGACGAGGTTCGAAGACGAACGAAAGACGTACCCGAGTCACATCGTCCCAAGGTCCTTCGAGGTTCGTTCCGTACCCACTATAGCGGTGACAAAGGTCAATATCCGCATGGGACGACCATGACACGGGAACTTACTGCAGCTGTTCCACCAAGGAATCAGGTAAAGTGACAGAACGCAGAACGTCAGCATGAGTACCCTGCGTTTATAGCAAAGTCGTGATCGTGAACAGCGAGCGCACCGTATACTCCAACCCCGACTTCTCCAGTACCCTCTGCACTTCAGCGATCTCCTTGGCTACTGATTCCTGCGGTAGAGCCATGGGTATCAGGCAGACTACCATGACGATATATCGGGATCAGCGACAGTGCTCGTTCACAAGTATTTCGAGTATTTCGAGGAGAGGAGGGAGTACGAGACACGCACAGTCTGCTACAGCGTACAGGTCGGTGGGCATCTTAGTTCTGATTCTTTTTGGCTTCTTCGAGTGAGCTTGGTGTAAGTAAGCTTCAAGTTCAGTCGGTAGACATACTGCAGCAAGTCATTCGAGAGGTGGACGATCCGGATCTTCTGTCATTCCGATATCCGCATCATAGCCGATACTCGATAGGCGCGGTTGGTGACACTGGATTGTCAGATAGGCCCGCACTGTTCACTTGATCCCACGCGCGGGTAAGACGTCACGACAATCACCTTGAATACAGCGCACACCGCAATCTCTTCAACAGCGACAAACGTGTAACATCACCCAACGACCATATACGGATTATAGCTATCGACCAAAAAAGTTGTCATAACCAAGCATGCCGCCAAAGGGAAAGAAGAGCAAAGCCGAGGAAGCCCTCGACTTCCTGTCGAATCTCGACAACCTCGACGCGCCAGAGGGCGTGACTGGATCCACCGACGATACTAGTGCCAGCGCCAATTCAAACACTTCTGGCGCTGGAGGAGCTGGCGCTTCTGCGCCTCTCTCGGGCTCTACTGCTGCTGCAGCAGGTGCAGCGAGCGATACGCCCCGAGGCAGCTCGGAAGGATCTCGCAAATCCCTTTCTGCCTCTACAGAGCTGAAACCTCCTGCTGGCGCTTCGACTGGGGCCACCGGTGCGGCCGCTGACGAAGAGGCGGCTTCGGCTCTGGCTTTCCTCGAAGCCCAAATCAATCAGAAGCGTGCCCCACTCAGCAAGCCGGGTCAGGTCCTCACCGGCCCAGGCGCGGGTACGAGCGGCGGTACACCCCGTTCAGGCACACCTCAGCCTCGAGCCCAAGCTGCAGCTGCGCCCGCCTCGACTGCGACGCCTGAACCGACCAACATACCTTCCTCCCCTGGCTCATCATATGGAGCCGGATGGGGCGTGTCGTCCTTCTGGTCCAGTGCGACATCCGCGCTCCAGTCGGCGCAGCGAGTCGCAGATGAGCAGTACAAGAAAGTCAGGACTGAGGGTGTCAGTGGGGTCACGGGTCAGTTGGAGCAATTGGGCGTCGTGGGCGTTGGCGGAGTCGATCTGAACAAGTTGAGAAAGGGCGCGGAGGAGAGGATTGGCGGGATCGTCAAGGGCGTCGACCTGGAGAAACTTCGTGGGTCCGGCTCTGTCCTGCTCAACCCCTGCAATTTCCACAGACTATGCGGAAGCTGATAATATTCGTCGTATAGGCCAAGATCTCGTCAATACCACCACGTCGACTCTGACTTCTATCCTCGACACGGTCGCCCCTCCCATCTCAGCGCACGAGACACTAGAGCTCTGGCTCTCCCACCCTATGGTAGGATACTCGGGCGTCGAAGGCGTCGTGTACCGCGCATGGACCAGGATACTAGAACAGACGGAAAGTGGAGAGTTGATCGTTGTGTGGTCTCCTCCTTCCGCGTCCGATGCGGAGGGAGAGAAGCAAGATGAGCATGAACGAAGAAGTATCAATCCGACCAAGGGCTGGACCGAGGCTTGGGAGAAGGCCATAAAGGAACTGGTGGAGATAAAGAAGAGGGAGGATGAGAACCCCCAAGGGAGAGCGAAGTCTAGTCGTGAGTATGATTCAGGACTACTTCGAAGTCTCATTGAAAGCTGTATACTGACTCGTCATTCGGTGGTCATAGCCAACGTCCCAGTGACGACAGTCCCGATATTCCTGCACCTCCAGCCGGTCGTAGCACCACTATCTATCCCCGAACCACCCATTCTCATCTCTTCAGAGTCGTCCGCTACGCCTCCCAATCATCTCTACTTCATATTATCATTACAAGACCCGTCGCACTCATTACGCTTCACTACCATCTCCCAGCCCACGCCTGCCGACTGGCTCGATGTCGAGTACGAGCGCAGCGAGTGGGTCGAGGAGCGGTTGGTCGAAGTGCTCAGGACCAGTGTGGAGATCGTCGCGCAGGACGTGAGTGCTTTCCTCGTCTATGCCATCTCTTGCCGCCACAGTACTGATAATTCGCTGCGAAATAGTACGTCGCCACTCGTATGGGCCTCAAGCCGTCAGCGGCGGCCATAGCACAAGCAAGTGTCTCGTCCGAGGCATCTCAAGCAAAGGCGGAGGAGCCACCAGTCACCGCGACGTCTGCATCGACCACTGACGCTGCCGAGTAGACATGACTGCAGATACAGACTCTGTTGACTTGATCAACGCTTCCTGTTCAGTCACAGGAGAAGAGATTCAGCGAGGAGAATGAGCGATGAAGAACGCGATTCGCTACTTTGAACAGTGATTTAGATCGTCGCGAGCAGACTTGATCATGTACAATGTACTCTTTGATTCATGCCGAACAATTTGATGGTACAGAGTGTATCAAGTCTGCGAAATGCTTGCAGTGCTTGCGCAGGACAGTACGAGGAATGTACAAGGCCGTCTCATGCGTTACTCTCGCCATTCGCCAGCTTGAGATCCACGATCCCAGCCCACATCTTATCGTTGATCTTATTTGCCTTCTCCAACGAGGCGCGTAATCGCTTATTGTCCGCTATCAGCGCCGCGATCTGTTCTCCGGCCGGTGTAGCCAGTGACGCCGGTCCTGCTGTCGTTGATGCAGGAGCAATGATGGATGATGTTCTAGCCGGGCGTAATTCGTCTAGCTTGGAGAGCAGAGGTGATGGTCGGAGGATGATACTTGCTTCATGGATATCTTTTGCCTGGCGAACGGACTTCATCCGTTCAAAGGACTTGATATCGATTATAGGCCATATCTCCGATCTGCTCGCTATCGATGATGATCCTGACGCAGGAAGGGAGGAGACGAGATCCGCCGGTCGGAGAAGGGTCGTTAGGGTCGTCACTGGTCCAGGATGTGTGTGAAGTGTTCGAAGATGCTGGTGTGATGGGAGGGAGTGAATCTGGATCGTGCCTGCTGCTGTGCCCACAAGGAGATGTGTCGAGGATAAGGATAAGGCGAGCGAGGTGATCGATGAGCTGAAATTGGGTTTGACGTCAGTTTGGTCCTTGGTATTCGGATAAACTAGGCAGTGAAGTACGCACTCGACGTTTATGACGGAACCTTCAAGCTTCAATGGCGCTGAACCCTCTCCGCCTCCGCTGACGGCTTCCATATCGCCTTCGTCCAGACCCGAGTTCGCACCAAGCTCGTTCCGCCGACGGAATAGCGGGACGTGGAATACCGCCCCTTGGGATGTCGCGACGTAGAGATAGCGTTCTGAGGGGTCGACTGATAATGCTACTGGAGATGAGCCTGATGGGAGCGAGAATGTGCAGAGGAGGTCGAAGGGGGGATGGAGGGACCACATCTGTCACAGACCGCCGAGTCAGCTTAGGTGTTCGCAGTGGACGTCACATGGCTAGTGTGATTGATTACCCACCTTGACGGTCCCGTCGTCAGAAGCTGTCCAGCACCGACCGCCGAAACTGCCTGAGACCTTGCCCAATACCACACTTCGCACCGCAAGCGTATGGTCGGACAACGAGCCATATGGTTTCCCAACCGTACTAGCGGTCTCGGGATCTATCAGTCTCGAAACGAGGAAGACGTGCACTGCCGAATCGAGCGAAGAGGAGATCAGGAGGTGGGAGTCGGGCGAGAATGTGAGTGTTGTCAAAGCGCGATAGTGGGCTGTTGTGGATGCGAGCAAAAGGCCTGATGCGAGCTGTGATCAAAGCGCTGTCAGGCTACAGGCCGATATTTGAGGAGAAAGAGGGCTGGCAGCTCACCTCCCATAAGTATATCTGGCCATTTGACGAACCCGCTGCAGCCCAGCATCCATTTGGAGAAAGAGCGAAGCAGCTCATCTTCTCGGGCAGATGCAGCTTGAGGTGCATTTGATCCTACCATACATCTCCTATATCAGCTTGGTGTCATCGCGATTGGAGGTTGAGCTGACCTTCTGCCAAGCCCAGATGTTCGCTATAGCCTTGCCTTCCTGCACAGCAAAGATTACACCTCCTTGACCGTCTACCGTAGGAACATGCGACACGCAGTTGAGTCCACTGGTCGAAGTCTTGAATGACTGCACGGCGGACGAAGTGAGCAGGTCATGTAGGTGTATAGCTGGGGTCGAGGTCGGTCTCGCGCTCGAGGTGGAAGATGAGGCTTCTGCCGAGCAGGCCGATAGGATCAGTTCTTGAGGTACCATGTTGGGTGTCTTGATCTCCAGATTGAAGTAAATATATACAGAGTTGCTATAGTCAGTTGTCTTGTTGAGCATGCTGAAATTCAATGATAATTCTGCTTCGCTGAAATCTCGAGCCAAACACGGAGTAGCGGCGAGATCTCCGCTCTCCATCATTCTCTATTCGCGTCACTGTCAGTCTGTTTCTACTTCACTTGATCATTTCGACGTTCCACCAGCAATAGCAAATCACTTCCAACGAACCATTCGATCCACCTCGACCTCAGGATGCTGCGGTACGGCCAGAGCAGTGCTGGTGCTTCTGGCTCTTCGGTGCCGGCAGGTATGGGGATGCCGATAAAACGACCGAGCGCATACGACTTGTTCCCCAATAATAAACGATCGTCATGGATGGACGACCTGCAGCGCAAGATCCAATTGGGATTGAACCCGCCCGACTCACCGGGTCCATCTAGATCTCCATCACCTATCCAGGTCGCCGAAGAGAAAGAGCAGAATGGGCATGAGCAGGTCCGCCTACCTCTGCCAGCTGAGCAAGAAGGGGATAATCGTGAATCATATGCGACATACGGCTCGGACGACGTTTTACAAGACAACGACAGTCCGAGCGCAGACGCCGCGGGAGAGGACGAGGACGAAGAGGACGAAGATGAAGATATGGCTGGCGACGAAGAAGATGACCAGCCTCCTCGTCAACAAGTGAGAATACCGCTACCGGCAGATGCTATCGACCTTGATGAGAACGAGGATGAAGGTGACGAGCTCGAAGAAGACGAGGACGATTACCTTGACGAGGATGAGGAGGACGTCGGCAGTGCTCCACCACAGCAAGCGAGAATACCTTTACCGGCTGGTACAATTGAGATTGACGATGACTCGGTTGGCGAGGAATACGATGACGATGTCGAAGAAGAAGAAGAAGAAGAAGAAGATGGTGACGAAGAGGATGATGATGGAGAGGCAGAGGAAGAGCAAGCAGATCAGCCGCCAATCTCCGTCGAAGACTACTATCAAGTGGAAGATGATGG
Source organism: Cryptococcus sp. GC_Crypt_5 (assembly GCA_026538355.1). Classification (NCBI taxonomy): domain Eukaryota; kingdom Fungi; phylum Basidiomycota; class Tremellomycetes; order Tremellales; family Cryptococcaceae; genus Cryptococcus; species Cryptococcus sp. GC_Crypt_5. Next base: position 179,342 of record JALPBZ010000009.1, read on the forward strand.
CGTGTACGACGAAGATGAAGAGTTCGACAAGGACGGGGACCTTCTCGACTCGGACGCAGACGCAGACGTCGAGCAAGAGCAAGAGCAACAGAGTGCCGAGCCGGAGACTCAGACTCATCCAATAACAGGCGTACCGGTCGTCGATGCTGTTTTGCACGGATTTGGCTTCGGGACGGAAGCTGGACAAGCGGAATCTGTGGCAGAGGTCAAGGAAGGCGATTATGGCTACGACCAAGATGAAGAGGAAGAAGAGGAAGAAGCTGAGGAAATCGAGGACGAGGAAGATGATGAGGATGACGACGATGAAGATGACGAAGAGGATGCGCAGCGAGACGAACACGAGGACGAGCAAAACGAGCCAGAATCCGATGATGATATCGAATACATGGGCACGTCAGAATCCCCTGCACCTGGCCGGTCCAGCTCCGCAGCCCAGTCATCCCCTGCGAATACTTCCAACATCTACCCTCCTTTACCTCCGCAACCACCCGCGTTCATCGACTACAACCGGATACCAGCGCCCATCTCAACTGCTTTGTTCGGTCCGACAACGGATTTCTCCGAGGACCAGATCGATCCGACACTGCTTGCCGACATCGTGCAGCAAGTTCAGCAAGCGGTGCCGTTCGCCTCATTCACAGATTCAACAGAAGCATCGGAGCCCCAGCCAGAGCAGTATGCTGAGGAGATCTACAATGGCGAGAATGAGAATGTATATGCAGGATTTGCAGAAAGTGCGGGGATGACCGTAACAGAGATGTACGAGCAGCCTGTGGATGACGCCGAGGATGACGAGCAGGATGATGAAGATGAGGAGGATGAGCTCGATGCAGACGCCGACGAAGAGCTTGATGGTCAGTGGTTCGATCAAATGATAAAATGCCGTGCTGATGTTGACCTGCAGAAGAGGCGGAATCGGAGCCTCCGGTTACTAGAAGACCGATGTCGAGCGATGATGTTATCGAGATCGGTTCGTCATCGGACGAAGAGAGCGAGGATGAAGACGAGAATATGCAAAGTGAAGGCGAAGAGCGTGCTGGTGTGGATGACGAAGATGAGCAGGCCGAGGAAGAGGAGGAAGAAGCGAATAGCGATACCGATAGCGAAGAGGAAGAAGAGGAAGAAGAGTTGGAGGTCGCGCAGCCCATGTTGGAAATTCCCTCAAATATCGCACTGGAAGCCGATACCGAACATAAAGCAGTGGCTATGGAGGACGTCGACGCCGCAAATTCTCTCACCGATGCTACCGCCTACAAGCCTAGCATGAATGCGGCTTTGCAGCAAACGCTGGCTGAGTCCGGGGAAGACGAAGAGCGAGCGGCGCTGGAAGAACAACGGGGAATTGCCGAAGTGATAGCTGCGGCATTTGGCACCATCCCTCCAATTGACGCTGAGCTTTCGCCCTCGAGCATGCTGGAAGCAATGCCTATCTCCAGTCCAGCACCAGGTGAGCATGGATTCTTGCGTCTGTACAAGTCGGAAATCATGCTGATGCGGGTGTCGCTCAGGCCCAGCGCTCGAGACCATCTTCAATGTTGCACCCTCACCATTGTTACCCGACGACGAGGCCATGGCGGTTGACGAGGTAGCTATCGATGTCACAGAAACGGTACAGGTGCAGCATCCCGCGCCATCGAACTACTCTGCAGTGGACGAGGCAGTCGTCGTGAAGTCAACATCTGTTCAGGTGGTTGAGCTGCAACCAGCCCCAGAAATCAGCCAACAAGGAGAACTACAACCTTCGACAGCTGAAGTGGTCGAGAAGCCAGTGGATTACACAACGAACAGTCAGGACGAGGATCCGACACCAAGTCCGATCATGCGACCGACGGACGTGGCTTCGGAACCACCATTCAACGGCGAGGATTACGTGTCGTTCGATGCCCTAGACACACCAGTTGCGGCCGAAGACGAATCGACGCCTAAGCAAGACAGTCCTGCGATCAACGAGTCTGATGACTTGGGCGTGATGGAAGTGGAGCCAACTGGATCTCCTCCAGCCGATGATGACGCCATCATCCTGCCGTCAGAAGTAGAAACACCTTTGGCCACGTATCAAGGGGATCCAGTCGATGATTTGCCAAACCCGCACCTATCTCCTCCCGATGCAGAGACGACAACCCCAGCAGTCCCGCGCCACCTCTTGACCGATACCGACAACACCCCATCGCTGGTTGTTGAGATCACAGAGAATCCGGTTCCGAGCGAAATACAAACCGCGCCTTCGACTGGGCCAGAGTCGCCAACCATCCTGCCAGATCCTCAAGCTCCCGCCCCTGACAACACGACATTGGCACCGCTCGACCCACACGATCTCGTACCAACGGAGACTAGATCACCTTCACTCGTTGTCGAAGCGCCTGATGACGTCCAACCATCTGATCTACCTTCGCAAGTCGTTTCTCGCGCAGCGACTCCCACTGCTCTTGCTATTCCTCAGCCTTCGCTGCACAACACCGATGTAACGGAGCCGCTCGATTCGCAGGATGTCAGCCCGCTCGCGCCGCCATCGCCGTCGATCAATGTTGAGGCTGCTGAGGAGCCTACCGACCAGGACCTGCCGTCCATTGCCATCGAGCAATCGTCTACTCCGCCTGACTTGCCAGATCCACAACTAGCTGCTCCGGATACAACCGCAACTCTTCCACTTGACACTCATGACCTCGAGCCTAGACCTCCCACATCCCCCTCTCTCATCGTGGAACCGCCAGCAGATCCTCGTCCAACTGGAGCCTTATCTGCACCGATATCCAGAGCGGAGACGCCGGTCGATCTGCCCGATCCCGCATTACCACCACCAGACTCCTACCTCGAGGCGCCTCTGACACCTCATCATATCGAGCCCGCGGTAGATTCGCCCACTCCATCATTACGCGTGGAACCGCCAAATGAACCCCCTACGATGGTTGAATCTACTGCGGCATCAGAGGAGGGCACACTCGATGCCTTGCCTGGCGTAGTCACTCAAGTCGGTGATGAGGACATTACCATGGACACCCTTGAGGAACACCAAGTAGCATCCGATACGGACACCGAATCTGGGAAAGACACGGATCCTACATCCCCGGCATCGGATATACAAGAAGGCGCAGTGGATTCTGAAGAGACGGTGATGAACGACACCGCGAACGCCGAATCAGCTGAAGCAGAAGAAGAAGAGATGCGAGAAGCTTCGTTGAACCCCACAGACTATGAAGGTCAGCGGGAGGCGTCCGCAATTGCTGAAGCAGAAGAGGAACATCGACCACGACTATTGCATCAGCATGGATCGACGAGTACTATCGCTGTTCCTCAAGTCCCGGCCGCTACGCATCGGCAGACTCGATCACGAGCCAGAGCGTCCGCGTCTCCCGTGAAAGAGCCGCCCGTGACTCGTTCGCACTGCAATTACGAGAAATTGCGAGTGTCAGATGAGGAGCTTACAGCAGTCTTGCTTACTCCACACTGCACTTTGTTCAATGTCCAGGACCTCGAGGAAGAGGATGCGCAGGCTGAGGGTCCTGCTACACACTATGAAGAGGAGGAAGGTCGCCAGCAGCAGATGACACACGACAATCCCATATTGCAGCCAAGGCTGTCGACGAAGATCAGGCGAATCGTTGGAGCACAAATCTTCGATGAGGGTTGTTGTTATGTCCTTTACGCCAAGGAAGATGCACGGCTACCGGAGCGCGTCGCCGACGATACGCCCAAAAGTGCTGGAAGCTCTCGACATGCAAAGCGAAAGTCTGTCGCGAGTATCCCTCAATCCGACGAGGAAGACGAAATCACTGTGCAAGTGCACACTACTCCCCAGCGGAAAACGAGGCGTTCGACACCAGCAACCGGATCCCGAAGCGTGAAAAAGAGGACGTCAATGTCTGCCTCTGCCGAACCGGAAATCACGATCCACGTTACTCCAGCTCGTCGTACCCCTGCGCGAATGGGTAAGGGTAAAGGCAGAGAGTCCTCTCTCGCTTCGGAAGCCGGCGATCGAAGGTCAATCACCCTCTCACCTGGTCCGTCAGGTACTCCTGGCACCCTCAGAAGATCTTCCAGGATCTCCGGGGTTGCGCGCGCAGACGATATAGCGGAAGAAGTAGAGACGACGCCAGCTTCGGATCTCATTAGCGACACTAAATCGGCAACCGCTTCCCCAGCACCGGAAGTGGAGTCGACTCCTTTAACGACCAGAAGATCTGCTAGGAAGTCTGCAGTGCGAGCTATAGATTTTACCTCACCAGCTCCGGCAGCAGACCCTGCAGCACAAGCTGGGGAGGAAGCACAGGAGCAGGGGGAGGAAGAGGAGAAGGAGGACGTCACGCCAACACCAGCGCAATCATCGCCACGCAAAACGCGTCACGCCTTGTCTTCCGCTAGTAAGCAGGACGAAGCGGCTTATCGTCCCAGCGAGGAAGAGTTGGAGGCGGCAGAAACCGACGCAGAGGAAGTGTTCGTCTCTGCACCTAAAGCGGAGGAGAGTGCTGTCCTTCTTCCGACTACATCGGACAAACGCAAGACCCGTAGCTCGACTGTGGACGTCAGCGAGGCCGAGGAAAAAGCAGAAACGTCTACCCGGCGTAAGCGCAAAGCTCGAGCGGACGGCGTTGACGCAGATGACGAAGAAAAGGGTACACCCTCGGTACGCACGACGAGGGGGATGAAGCGACGCGCATTGGAGAATCAGGAGGAGCCAGGGACGCCCGTGGCTTCAACAACTACGCGCGAAGAACGAGAGGAGGGAAATGAGGACGAAGTAATGCAAGATCAAGATCGAGAGGACGGGGATGAAGATGTTGTTGTCGTCACTGCGCAACAGGAGACGCCTCGGACCGTGGCTGAAAGCGAGACTGGGAATGGGAATGGGACGGAGACTGAACCTGTGCCAAGGAGGCGCGGTTGGGGTGGGAAGATCTTGAGAGGGTTGAGGTTCGGTAGGGGTTGATCCTGGGGTAACGCCGAGTTGGACATTTGGTACATTTTGTATATATTCATATACTTACTTTTCTTCTGTCTTGACATTTTTAGCATACACACCGAGCATTGTCAGATATGAGAAATTGCAAAGTATTCAAACGTCAGCTGGTGCAGAGTCCACGGGACCTGCGACGGAGTACTATATCACTATACCAACTCAAGACACGGAGCACCATCATCACTGGTCATAAGGCAATGCACAAAGGTATATACAACGTAAAATTACAAGAACAATCTCGAGAAGATCTATCACTCATCACCAATTATCCATTATCAGACTCGACCAACCGCGCAGTCCAAACCTCATGTTCTCGCTGAAACCCTTCGTCTCTCATCACGGGCGATAGCAACACTGGATTTCATATCCACTTCTACACGCCACTGTCTTGCGGTATTCCTAAGCAAAAAGGACGGCATCAGCACAAGAAATGAGAAAGCCGAGTTGAACAGAGACGAGGAGACTTACTTTGCCCTTACGATACTGAGGACAGCCAAAGCGACCGCTTTGAGGGTCCGTCTGGGACGGGGTGGCTCGGGCGTAGGGAATCCCATCTTGGCTATCTCCCTCAAGGTCGCTTGTTCACTTCGATGAGAAAGGAGTTGTATTGTCAGCTTGGGATCTCGACGATGATAGTTGGACGGCACTCACTTCAGGCTCATACCACCCACAAGCAGGAGGAGGTATCTCTTTTGCAGCGCCAATGCGTTTCTGAACGTCGATTCACGAGTGTACTTCGCTTTGAGATATCGGATCTGACTCGCTAATTCCCTCGATTGCGTCTTGAAGCGCGCTTTCTGGTCCGCTAGCATGTCGGGCGATGCGCTTCTGCAACCAATTAGACTTATCAGTATGGTATTAACGTTTAAGGCATGGGTGAAACCACGATGATGACTCACGGAGCACATCGGTGGGCGTCGCGCCATCGCTCCAATTCCGCCTGCTTGACCTGCGAGTCCTTCAACTGTCTACTGGCAGCTTGCGACCTTTCTTTTGCGTCCCTCAGCTCCCGCTCGAGTCGGATGAGTTCCTTGGCATGCTTTCCGTTACCGGTATCTTGCTCGCGCCTGAGAAGCTGAAGTTGTCGGCCAAACTCTTCACTCTCAGTGCGTTGAACGCAGAGATCCCTCTCAAAGTCTGACAGTTCGCGAGCAATCCCTTCTCGCTCAGAGCGATAACGGGAGAGCTCGGTCTCGGCGTTGTCCAGCGCCTGGCTGCGCTGTTCCAATACATTTCGCAATTTGTCGGCAGATTCGACAGCTTCGCGTAAAGCAGCTTCGAGCGAACGGACGATCTCGTTCTTCTGGGCGAGTTCGTTTTGCATGGCAGCTTGTGCAGTCCCGTCTCGCGCGTTTGCACCGTTCCGCCTGTTTAGCGACTCGTACGCCCGTTTCTCGTCGGAGAGATCGCGCTCGAGTTGATGCACCTCGTCTTTGGAGGATCGGAGTTTCTGCAGCAGAGGTAAGTAATTGTCAGCCACTGGTCCCCCATTGTAGGACCGGAAACCGCTACTCACGTTCTGCATTTCGTCGCGCTCTCGAATAGCTCTGCTCAACTCGTCTTGTGCAGCTCGCAGATCCTCCTCCGAGTCCGCCGAAAGCCTCTCCAATTCCGCTCGGAAGCTCTCAATCTCCGCGCGACTCTTCAAACGCAGCTCAGAGACTCGATCGTTCAATCGGCCGTTGTTTTTCTGCAATCGGGACCGCTCAGCCTCAATGTCATACTTGAGATCCTCCATCTGCTGATGCACCGCTGCCAACGCTTTCGACATGCGACCTTCGTTGTCACGCCTGGAAATCAAGGTCAGCACGAAGTAGATGTCGTGAAGGTATGGATGTCAGACTCACTCTCGGTTCTCCCGCTGAGCGCTGACCAGCGCTAGAGACGCCTTGTTACGCTGTACCAAAGTGCGTATCTCGTCCTCGAGCTCGCTGATGCGCTCTTGAGCGGCCGCAAGCTTCTCGGCCAGTTCCAACGCGCCGTAGCCAGCCGCTTCGAGTCGACCGAAGTTGTGATCGAGCTGATTGTTGGCGTTGTCGAGTTCGGTCTTGAGGAATTCTAATTGAGCTTCTAGAATCGGTTCGTTGGAATCGCCAATAGTGGTCTGAAGCCAGGAGAGCTGGGAACAGTCATTAGCTGTCAGTTGTCTCTGCTTCTCGTTCAGGTGACAAACGATAGCTCACCTCCTTCATGGGTCCAGGAGTTTTGGGTGTCTTCAAGGATGCTATGGCCTTGTGGACGAAAGGACTGATTTGCTTGAACGGCGAATCAGCAAACTGCATACCGTTCGCCGGCGCTTGTATGTTTGTGGATGACATGCTCTTGTCAGAAGCGAGACGATCGGCGAGAGCCGCCTTTTCTCTTTCGAGAGCTTTGATCCTGGCATCCTTGATTTCTAGTGTCGACTTCATATGCGGAGCTGTACCAAGTTCATGTTTAAGTCGGCCAATCTCTCGATATGCTTCATCCAGTCGTTCTTCGACCGCTGCAACGAAGGATTCTTGTTCCCTGACTGACATGCCAGATAGACCTGACGCTTTGGCGGCGGTCGCGACTGGACTGGTTGATGATGTTGATCGACGAGCCGATGCACGCAAGGCGTTGGCGGCTAGATCAGCCACATCAAGCTTCCCTCGAAGTGCTTCCACCTCGGCCTCCTTGAGCGCAAGTGCGTCGCTCACGGCCTGCAATTCCTCTTCGACGAGGTGCAGATCTTTGGCTGCGGTCCGGTCGATGGGCGCTTCGTCTCGAGCAGAAGCTAAATCCGCTTGAAGATCCGCCATTGCACGATGGAGATCCTCGATTTGTTCGTGTTGGCGATCGAGTTCGACTTCTTGGTCGGTGTTTGCTTGCCTCAGCGCCGCCATATCCTCTTCCAGACGTCCAGCTTCATCTTCTGTCTCCTTCTGCGCCTCACAAGCCGCCCTCAGCTCCCCTTTCATGGCTTCGATATCTGTTGATGCCTGCTCATTGCGTAATTCGGCCGTCCTGAGCTTCTCTTCTAGGTCCGCCACTAACTTGCGAGCATTGTCGGATTTCAAGGTGAGGTCTGCTGTATCTGCCTCCAGCTGCGCGACTTGATGCTGCAAGCGCTCAACTTGGTCCGCCCGACCCTTTGTGTCCTCCTCTGCACGACGCATACTTCCTTCCAGTGCCTGAAGCTGCTTCCTCAATTCGGTCTCTCGCTCACCAGAGCTTTCGCTCAAAGCAAGGCTCTCGAGACGCGCCTTGTCCTGCTGTAGTCGATTGATCTGCTCTTTGGCATGCCCGACTTCCTTTTCGAGAGTTCGGACTTGGTCCTCAAAGCTAGAACAGATGTCGCCAAAGCGTTTGGCGTGCTGCTCGGTCTTCTGTGCGAACTCGTTGTGAAGATTGACTCGCAACTGCTCGGCCTTGGCTACCTGCTTTGTCAAGTCCTCAATTTGGATGTGAAGTTGCTGATTGTCCGGTGTGGTGGATCCCTTAGACGTATGTAGCTGGTCTTGAAGGTCTGCGATGAGCTGGTCCTTTTCCGTGATACCTTCCTCCAGGCTTTCCAGCCTTTCTGCCATCTCTCGCATCACAGCAGCATGTTCTTCGGGGCTCATGCCCTGGAGCAGATCGAGTGCCGAGTTCTGCGCGTCGGAATTAGGTGAACCGCTTCGTCGCACCTGACCCAATAGTTGCGAGATGCCTCTGTCGGATTTGGCACCGGGTGTGTCTCGGTTGAAGAAGTCATCTGCGCTTTGCCCGACTGAACGATCCGCATGAATACTGGCTAGGACGTCGATCTCCTCCACTTCTATGCCGGCTTCGTGCAGAGCACCGCGCAATCTGTCGACCTCGTCTCGCCAAGCCTCGGCCTCTCGAGCCAGATCCGCGTTCGTTTCCAGCAGTTGCTTATTCATGGCATTGAGATGCTTGTGGATCTTGATACCGTCGACTCGTTGATCAGACAACCCCTTGAGCGATCCACCGGCAGAGGTGGAGTGTGCACTCGTTGGTAGCAGAATGGTTGGGAAGGATGTGTTGCCTCGAGAGAGCCGACTGTTGAGATGAGAGGCCCTTCGGTCGGACGTGAGGTCCGCTGAAGAAGCTATCGAGACGAATGACTCATTGCCGGATTGATCGATAGTAAGACGGCTTTGCATGCCAGGCGTCATCACGCTCAGCTGCTGATGCGACATTATGCTGCTACCCTCCTCGGCGATTGACTCAGACGCGGGCGCGGTCGATACTCGTCGAAGCGGGTGCGGCGTGCCTCGTACGGAAGGTCGTGCAATCCGCGAAGGCAGTCCTGATGAACTTAAGACAGCCAAGACATGGCTTTTTCGACGCTGAGCATCATCGAGAGGTGCCCGAGGCGTATAGGGATCACTGATCTTGGACATCATACCTGCTGGGGAGGGGGTGTAGGGGATGCTCGGAGTGTTCTGCTGCGACTGGGTGATGTCGTTCAGCGCCGTCACGCTTTGCACTGGAGTCGGCATGTCGGGTGTGTAGGTGTCTTCTGATATATGACGAGTTCGAGCCACACCTGGCGTGGACAACTGGGCAGCGTATGACGCTGTGATATGTTTGGGGAGGGACATCGAGTTGTAAGTCTTCGCAGGGGATGCCATATCTTGGTCGATTCCGGACATATCGCCGTCCTGACGAGATTCGTACTCATACTCTTGTTGATATTCCAAGGTCGGGTTCCCGGAACGATTCTGTTCGGCATCGCTGCCCGATTCGTATTGGTATTCACCGGTGAGTTCGTACTCATGATGGGCTTCTGACCTGGGAGTCATCATCGAAACATTTCGTGTTGGGCCTTCAGGTGTAGTTGCCGCGCCGCTGGTATCTGTGCCTGACACCTCGCTACGAGACAAGCTGGGAATGCGATCTTGTTGTGGTGGCACATAAATCGCTGTCGCGGCGGACGGGGGAGTACGGACCGCAGCTCCTGTTGGAGTCACGGGGGCAACGGACGTCGCTGGAGTAGATGGCCCACTGGAAAATTCTTCGAGAGTGGCCGACATAAAGTTTGCAGCTGAAGGTCCTCGTCGTCGAGGACGCTCGAATAAGACATGTCCTGATGACAGCCGACGTGTGATTGGTGTCTCTTCAGGCTGTGCGATAAGCGAGGGGAGCTCAGGGAGGGATTGCGAGTGATCGTACATCTTTTGAGATTGGGTCAGAGTCTGCTCGCGCTGAATGCTGTTGATGACTCACCTCGGACTGATCGTTGAGAGGGACAGACTTTTCAGTACCCAGATCCATCTCCTCAGCGATCTCCTCTCCCGAAAAGCTTCCGCTCATTTCCCCAGGCGTCTGCCACCTTTCTCTTCTGGCGTAAGTACTGTTCCCAAGAGATCCAGTTCCACTTTGAGTCCTCTCGTGTCGGGATGTCCTGCTTGTCGTTGTGGTCATGTCATTCGTGCTCGCAGCCAGGGAACGGGATAATGATCGTGATTTCATGGAGTATGGAGTGGAAGTGAGGGCGGTGGCGGGTTCGTATGGTGAGGGAGTTCCTTGACGGGATGAGGATGCAAGAGGGGGGAACGGCGAGCCAGAAGCAGTCGAGAATGAGTCGGCGGAAGATCGCGTGGCAGCGGAAATAGTGCTGGACGGTGGTGGGCCAGTCGCTTTTCGTAAGGGATGCGGAGTGGCCAGATCCTGTGTACCACGGTAATGAGCTTTGACCTGAGTCCCTCATATTTGCCTGGACTTACATCTGTTGACTCATCAAGTACTGGTGTTGCTTGGTGGAAGTCATCTCGACTTGACTCTGTCCCGCTCATACTATCATAGTCGATATCATCATGCTGGAAACTGGGCAGCGAGGGCAATTCCATGTCCTCGAGCTGCTGCACCCTCTTGAGCAGACGCGAGGGAGTGTCAAGCAGAGCCGCTGCCATCTTGCACAGTTGACTATGATTACAATGTGTTGTTAGTAATTTGGTTTTTATAGAGATGGACGATCAAATTGGTTGATTCCAAATGTGCGTTTAAGCTGTCAACAAACAATGCACACCCAACAGAGGGAGAGAGAACAGTCGCGTGTGATGTCACGTGCTGTGGCAGCAGTATCATCCGGGACAAATGGGCATAAAATAATAGGGGTTAGCAATATATGTGGATGTGGCACTTTCCTTTCTTCCGCCCGTTCTGCTCCGTCAGCGGCAGTGAGCAGTCATTACAGTGAGGGGGAATGGCTGAAAATTGATTCCGTCGCGTCATACTCTTTTCTTCAACCAGCAAAACACACACCAACCAACATCCCATCTTGACAATCCATCCTCGATACGAGTATCATCCTCGAACAGCCTCCTCCGTCCAATGTCTCACCATTGAATATCATTGTATCAATAATTATCCCCATATCACGCCCAGCGGACAGCAATACGTCAATCGAACACATCGGCAGCGATTGACACGGCATCATGCAGCCGTATCACTCTACCCCCTCCTCCCGTCGCACATATACCGCTCCTTCTACCCCCGATTCTCCTGTTATCGAAAAGGAGTCCCATCTCGGCTCAGAAACCAATGCTCGTCAGGCGAGAGAAGCAGCAGATGGTGTCGTGCGGGAGTACGAGGAGAAGCGAGATCGGTTAGTTGGCCTCTATACCTCTTGCCACCGACAATCCAGATCGTAAAGAGTCACAGTATTGATGACGTATACTGGTATAACAGATTGGCCAAAGCCATACAATCCTCTCTATACCTCCTCGGCGACCTCAAGAACTTCAACGGCGACCAATGGACCATCCGGTATCCCCATCTCAGGCCTGCGGAATCCGTAGAGCCAGGATCGCGTGAGTCTTGCTTGATATCATGGTAATTCGACCATAGCTGACACGATCATCTCAGCGTCTGCTCGTCCTGGAATGAGTCGGCGGACATTGACATTTGCCGATGAGCCATCATCATCGACCGACGTCGTTCTCCAGTCCACTCCGACTGTCCGACGCACACTAAAGCGATCGATTACAGTCGCTCCCGCCAACCCTACATCGGAAATTACTCCTGCTGCATCGGCCGAACCGTTGTCTGAGGCAGATGCTCAGAATGAAGAGGATTTCTCAATCCTGCGTCTCGATCTCAACATGGGTGCTACGCGTCATGCCAAATCTCTCATTTCTCATTTGGAAAAGGCTTCGATCTCCGCTTTGCTTGATAACCGAATCTCAGCTTCGCTTGGTCACCTTTCTTTACTGGAAAAACGTATCCACGACGCTCATTCCCGCGTCCTTGTTACGGGTGATCTGAATGCCGGAAAATCAACCCTCATCAACGCCCTACTCAGACGAAACGAGGTTATGCCTACTGATCAGCAGCCTCTGACCACCCGTTTCGTCGAGGTAGTCAGTGCTAAGGAGAACAATGATATCGAGGAGATCCACGTTCTGGATCAGGCGGAGAAGTACGACACCGCAGACAAGACGACTTATTCTGTTGTCGATGTGGCGAAGCTGGAGGAACTTGTCGTCGATGCCGAGACAGATGCGTCAAGCCCGCCCTTACGTGTCTTCCTTCGCGAAGCCGACGCCAATCTCGCAAACCCATCAATACTCCACAATGGCGTCGTCGACATCTCACTCATCGATGCACCCGGGCTCAACCGGGACTCCATCAAGACAACAGCCAACTTTGCTCGTCAAGAAGAGATCGACGTTGTTGTCTTCGTCGTTTCCGCCGCGAATCATTTCACCTTGTCAGCGAAGGAGTTCATTTGGCAAGCAGGCCACGAGAAGGCTCATTTATTCATCGTTGTGAACCGATTCGATCAGATCAGGGACAAGGCCCGATGCCGTCGTCTGGTACTCGAGCAGATCAAGCAACTCAGCCCGAAGACGTACGAGGATGCTGCGGATCTCGTACACTTCGTTGACTCGGCAAAGGTCGCTCTCGGCTATGGCGATGGCGAACCTGAAGGAGATGAACTGGACGATTCGTTCTCCTATTTGGAGCACTCTTTGAGGTCGTTTGTCCTCGTCAACAGAGCCAAATCAAAACTTGGCCCCGCGCAGAACTACGTCACCCACCTCCTCGCGGACGTCGAGTTGCTCGCCGCGGCTAACGCCGTCGTCGCCGGCAAAGAGCGAGATGCCGCCAAGGACGAGCTAGCTAGGGTCAAGCCTGTACTCGAGAAGATGAAGAAGGGCAAGGAGGGTTTGGAGGAGAGCTTGGTGTCAGAGGAGGAGAGCGTCACCGATCAGGCTACGGACCGCACCCGGAAGTGCATGGAACGTGCTTTGGAACGTGTTGCTCGTGGAGAGCTGGCAGCACCCGCTCCTGGTGTGCAGTTGCCGTCATACCCGGGTCTCCTTGGTGTCTGGGACTTTGCCGCTGATGTCAAGAAGGCTCTGTTGGCATCTCTCGACTTCGCCGTCAGTCTTGCTGAGCAGGATGCGCGACAGCTTACCAGTGGCGGTGTCACCCGAGTATCTGAGCTCGGCGATACGCATCTGCCGGCGGATGTTGAACGCACCAAACGCGTTTTCAACCCCAACGCAATGTTTTCGCCTCGCACTCCTCGTCGCCAGTCTGGCGTGGCAGCTGTGGGCCTTGGCTTGTCCAGTCAATCGCAACTGTCGCAAGTCAATGTCTCAGACATCTTCGACCTTCAACATCACATCTTCATTGCTCGTTCATCTTTGCCGCAGTCAGCGGCGTCATCGTCATCATCTCGCGAGCTCGTGCCATTTGCATCCGAGATTTCGGGACTTGGCGCAGCATCGCTCGCTGTTGGCGCCTTCTCCATGGTGAGCGGCAAGACCATTGGCATGCGAACGGTTATCGAGGGACTCGTCCGCGTTTCCGATATCGCGTCCAACCCTTCAACACGCAAGTGGATTGGACCCGTTGTCGGTGTCGCGGTGGTTGGCGCAGTCGCCTACGTCATCTACGATCTTCCTCAATCGATTCCTCGAAATGTTGGCCGACACCTTCAATCTACCCTGCTCACCTCATCAGGATCAAAGGTGGACGGCGAAGCCGAAGTGTCTTATGTGGACGCACAGTCTGTCAGGATCGGCAAGGAAGTTCGCAAAGTCATGCGTCTTGCAGCATGGGACCTCCGCGAGCGATTCCGAGCCGCCGTTGACGCCCGTGGTGAGGTGGTCAGGGAAAGCGAGGCAACAGAGCGTCGCGCGGCAAAGGCTATCAGCTGGTTCGCGGATGTCGAGAAGCGTGTCGAGTCGATCAGAGAGGTCGTCGGCATCAAAGTTTAGGTGGATCTCGAGGAATACACCTGTTGCACGTGGAAGGAGTGATCGGAGTTTGTAGTCTTATTTGACCATGTTGTTGACGTAAGGGTACCGAAGGGAAGACGAGGGGAAAAAATCAGAAATATTGTGCGAAGTTCGGAATCATGATGACCCCCTTAATGACCCTCCCTGTTCTGTATGTTACCTTGCACTTAGTACGTTTATAGGCCTTGCTTCACCGCTCGTATGAATTAGTATATCATTGTGCATATTGCGACAACATGATACCAGCAAGATACGTAGTACAAAAGTCCCGTGTCCATGCCCAAAGGAATTACTTTGTGAAGATGCTCACGCTGTTTGTTATAAGGAAAGAATATCTATCGGTCAGCATGAGGTTCGGCACGCAACACCGAGGGCACTCACACATCCTCGTCTTGGACGGCGTGCGTCAAGCCGACTTTCTGCGGTTGAGGATTGAACTTGCTCGACTTGCCCCAGACCAGTGCATATCTGCGATTACAAGTCAGCTCGAGCGATGACCAACGCCATTGTCGATCTTGATCTCACTTGAAATGTGATGCAAGCCCTCTGTGAATACCATGACAGACCGTCTCGATTGTCGCTCCTTGTCTCAGACAAATGGGATCTGAAAGGTCGGGTTGCGCGCCTCTTCGTTTTGTGTACACTCTGTTCACAATCGCGTTGTCAACACAAGCTCGTGGTCTGCGCAGGATATGCTATGCGACCTACTTGACTAAACCCAACTCCTATAAAGGCGGAATTTTCGTCAGAAATGCCTATTGTAGAGGGCAGACAAAGATCACTCACCTTCCAGATAGCCTCTAATAACCAGTCGATACCCAAATCGATCTCACAACTGATCATGATCGTCCGTCCATCCCCTTCTCTTGCCATCGTGTCCAAAGTCTCCATAGACACCCCATCGACCTTATTTATTACCACAAGAGCAGGGATGTATTTCCTAGTCCCCAAAAGCACGTCGATGAACTCGTCTGTAGTGATCTGCGATCTCAATACGTCAGAAGCAAGAAAATCTATTTTTGACATCGAACATTGAGCTCACATCCTCTCGGATCATAACATCGCAGTTGTGCACTAGGGATGAGGGGAGTAAGCTTTAGATCCCATATACCTCCCGTTCGGATCAGCTTACTCTTATATGATTGCAAGATCGATCGAATCGTTCTGTCGTCTGTTTTCGTGAGTTTGATCGGACAATTGATCTGCGAACAAATCAGCGGCGCAATCGACATGTGATAAGTTGACATCTTGGGGAAACTCACTGTTATGCCTCCCGCCTGTTTCTGCTTGACGACCACGTCTGGTGGCCTGGAATTCAACCGTATACCGACTGCTTCCAGCTCAATTTCCAAGAGTCGTTTTTGCTCGACGGGTTTTGTCGCGTCGACTATGGTCAGGATCAGACCACTGTTTTCGGAAGGACTGTAACTGATGTTCCACTTACGCATGAGCAAGATAAGATCTGCCGTCTTCGCCACTGATACGACTTGTCTTCCTCGACCTCGGCCTACATCACTTGATTCAGCATGTCATCGCGAGGACTAGCTTCACTCACCCTTTGCAGCGTCCTGCACAATACCAGGCAAATCGAGTAACTGGACCCTCGCTCCCTCGTATTCCAGAACTCCAGGAATAGCCTGGTTACAAATCTGTCAGCTTCCTGCTGAAAGTTAAGCTATCGAGACTCACAGTCAATGTTGTGAATTCATATGCGCCTACACTGGACTCTGTCTTCGTCGTCTTTGATAGAAGAGTAGACTTTCCGACCGAGGGGAAACCGATCATGCATACTCTCGCATCTGGGTGACCTCAGCGTCTGGACGTGTGAAGATTATTGGGAATTACTTACCTCCCGACTTCATGACATCGAACCCCTCGCCCTTTGCCGACTTTTTGTCGGGCTCGAGAAGCTGTGCGCGGTATTTTGCGACTGAACGCAGAGTTCAGCGACTTTTTGTAAACATGGCTATGATTCTCGAGCTCACGCTTCGCCTTCAGGAGACCTAAATGGTACTCGGTCGCTTTGCTAGATGACGAATCCATTATCAGCTCTGAAATTCGTCCTACTGAATACTGATGACTCGCTTCTTCTGCGCTATATGATCAAGGTCATCAGCATACACTCATTGATTTACGGACACTCATTCGGACACTCACTCCGAGCCATCTCCTCTGTTGAGCGTCAATGACAACAATCGTTGATCAGCTTGCGTCCAGTCGTATCAGATCAGTATAGCCTGCTCACTCTCGATCTCTTCTATCTTTTCCGAGACACCCATCTTGACGGATCTACTAGCGTGATGTGTGCAGTCGACAGTTGTGTATGATGAACAGGTGCGAAGCGTCTACAGACGAGTGAGCAAGAAGATCAGTAGTACTAGGGCACGGTTGACTTTCACACTTTACAGAACGAGAATGAACCAAGTGGAGGGAGAATCTCAGCGAGTGATAAGCCAAGCTCATATCAGTTGTTATGCTCTCAGAAATACACGTCAGTAGGTTACCATCCCACACTCTTTACTGTGTGCTCGACGTGGCTCCAGAGGATGTGTGGGGTTACCCCGCATTTTAGATAGTACGTCAACGGTCGTGCCTGATGTGTTTCCTCTATTACTACCTGTTTATTTTTCCCACATGCTGTGTGCGCATCTCTTTACCAATTCATTCCCACGCAGCAGCTCACCTCGCCCCAAACATACATCTAGCATCCCCATTCTCTCCTCTCTCACTTCTCGCAGACGCTCACAAAACATCCCAGTTCACTTGCTCCAGTTCTCCCAACATCGATTCCTTTCCGCCAACATGCCGACGTTCTTGCCACCACTCGCCCACGAATCCCGCGTCCCAATCCCTTCCGACAGCTCTGACAAATTTGTCCAACTCGACTTCTTCCTCACTTTTGACTCGATCGAAGATTCCTCTGGCTCATGGGAGATCTGGACTGACCTCCCGAGGCTGGATGACGAGGGAGCTGTCATCTCTCAACAGGGAGAGTGGCACGCGGCCACGTTTGCCTCGTTGAGCGACGAGCCAAATCACCTCTCCAACTGGAGCAGCACCAGTGGAAGCCCTTCCCAAAAGTCAAGAACCACAAGTCGAACACTCACTTTCATCGTCCCCGCAACACCTGGGCAGAGCTATTCGTACACCTATCGACGCGTCCCGGTCGAAGGTGAGATCCAGTGGCTCGGAGGCCTTGGAGGGAATGGCTTCATTAGGCTCGAGACTGGTGCTGCCAACATCGATGTCAAGCTTGACAGCGTTGGCAAGTGGAACAATCTTCCTGAAAACAT
Organism: Cryptococcus sp. GC_Crypt_5; assembly: GCA_026538355.1. NCBI lineage: Eukaryota > Fungi > Basidiomycota > Tremellomycetes > Tremellales > Cryptococcaceae > Cryptococcus > Cryptococcus sp. GC_Crypt_5. Next base: position 196,810 of record JALPBZ010000009.1, read on the forward strand.
TGTGGACCTGTCATGGAATGGTATTGGGATTGAATATGACGAGAAAAGGTGAGTGCAAGCATGCACGACAACTTTCGTCTGGTGCGTTCTCTGACACCATGTTAGCGGCCTACCACCAAGTGTCGTCACTCTTCCGACCACGGCGCCCGCCTCGCCTATAGTCGTCCTTCTACGCGCTACGGCCCCAGTTCATCAAAGTCCTCTTTTCCGGCTCCTGTCTGTCAACAAAGCATTTCCCGCGAGGCCTGCTACGCACTGTCTTGGTATTGTTGGCGACCTTTTCGCTCCACTTGGCATCGCAGCTGCATCCGCTCTCCCTACGACCGCTGGTGCATCCGCAGCTTATGCTTCTATTGCCCGTTCCGGCTCACGCGCCGCTCTTGAAGCCGCTCTTCGCGCAGGCAAGGTCGACCAAAACCGACTCCGCCTACTTGAGGTCGAAGGGAAAGAGACCGAGACGCTGGGAGACATCACAGCTTTAGCGTTGACTCCTGCGTTGGGTGACCCCAATTACTCGTACATCGTCATTCACGCGCCTTCTAGCGATAGATCGCGCAACATCGCTGTCAACCTCCCCGCAGACTTCATCAATTCCGCCCCTCTGCTCGCTCTGAGCACAAGAGATTCGTCTTCCGCATTCGTTGCAGGTCTTCCTGATAGCGGTGACAGTGAGAGCGCTCGCTCTGTCCCGCTGCAACTGGATGCTGGCGCCATTTCAGAGGTACTCAAGATTGTCGAATTTGTCGAGCTGCGTGCGTCTGGAGGCAGTGACTCCCTCTGGCTTGCCGCCCCCGATGCGGGCTCTTTCGAGATCGGTGAGGAAGAGATCGACGTCCCGGCGGTCAACGAGGCAATTGCCGCCGAGCCCAAACTTCTCGCCGCACCCGTTGAGATCAGCGACGCTGTCGTGCAAGAGACCGATCGCGAGAGTGTCGAGGTGGACGAAAGCGAATCACAGGCCTCGGTGGCGGAGCAGCGAGTTGAAGGAAACGTCTCAGAGGTTCTCGAGTCCTCAGACCCAGCGGACGACACACAAGGCTGGTGGCTACTCGACGCCATCGGACATATCTTCATCAACTTCTGGCACCTGATCTTCGGTCTGATGGCAAATCCACCTGCTGCAATCGAAGACAGTCACAGCGGCGCCGAGAGCGAGTTGGATGGAAACGACGAGCCTAACGAGAATGCGCGCAAAGGCACTCCCACTCCAGATGAGACAACTCCCTTGCTCGGAGTGAGTTTGGTCGCGCACGAGATACTGCGAATATCTGCTGATGATCACACGCTTGGACAGTCCGAGACTTTGTCTCGTGCCACATCTTCCACAGCGTTCTCACCTTTGGCATCGCCTGCGTCGACTTCGAACGGCAAACTTGACCACTTTGCGCCATCCAACAACCTTACAACTGTAGCAACAGAAATCACTTCTGCCCAAACTGCTTCCCATATTACCGAACAGTCCATCACCAATTTTGTCGAGATTCGCTCATACGCCCTTGCTTCTTTTGTTCACGCTCCACCATTCCGGTTCTTCTTGACCCCCGAAGGCGCTGATTCTCACGCACTTGACAAATTACGATTCGCGTACAAGCTCAAGACAGACAAGGATTGGGAAAGCGTCGTCCCTGTCATGACGAAGGGTGCTCAACACGATCTTGTCGAGCTGGAAGTTGGCGTCGCACAAGAGACGGCGTCTGCACACGAATGGGAGGTGCAGGTCGAGCGCGTCTGAGTAGTTGTTTCCTTCTCATTAGTTTTCTTCCTCTGAACCAGTATCCTCGGTGGTCTTTTGGCACAACGTTTCCTCTTTCCGTTTCATGTTGATAGATATATACTCGTTTCAGGCTCTTCTCGCATATCATAGACATCCGTTCATGTTTTACGTCGCTCCACGTAGTAACGACCGCACTACTTCATACACGATTGGTACATTTCTGATTTATTGGTCATTCGCTTAGGTTTTGTCATTGATAGATGGTCACATGCATTCACGTTCGTATTAGGATAGCAAAAACAGCAAAATCGTATTGTTGCGTTCTTCACCAGCATCTGGAGCGTGCACACTCATGTCTGACCTATGCATGGTCGCGCGGGAACCTGGACGTGTGAGCCGGATCCTCGCTAGGCGAACGAGCTAGTCGTTGTGACTCATTGTGACTCAGAGTCACGCTTGTACAGAAGTTGTGACAGCATATGACAACGATTGACCGAACCACTTATCACGAAGAGAGCATGGTTCTTGCTTGCATCGTCAATCTTCTCTCCTTGACTTCCGCACTGCGTGCGGTCACGTCTAAAGGCCGGATTGTATCTCTTTCCATCAGCGAAGAGTGCTCGGGATATCTGTTCTCATGCAGACACAATGCCAATACCACCGCTGCTTTTTGCTACGGGATGCAGTTCCGCACGATTGACAAGTCATGTAAACTCGCAGGGGCCTTGGCGCCGTGGGATAACTAACAGGCAGGCGAGAAAACGTTGCGGGTCATGAGCGGTGCTGACTGAATGAGGTTTGTGGCGAAGCCGAGCTTAAGCTGGCTTCGACATGACATGTATCGTCTTATGGTATGAAGATCCGTAGAACGCTATGCTATGCAATGCTATGCCATGCGTATCATGCTACAAGTGTGCAAGTATATTTCTATTTCGCCGCCCTCTTCACCATATCTTCCAAAGACAACGCCTTGTACGATCCGTCCTCCATTTGGGCAAAAACGGCACTCTCGCCAACATACACCGTGACGCCGCCGCGACCATCGACACCTTTGGAAACTCTGAACAGAGGCTTGCCAGTAGTAGCGTGTGATCTGCCGAGCGGTAGGAAAATGAGGTCGTGCTGAGCTGCAAAGTCTTCCGCGAGGGATCGGAACGTGATATCTGAAGCTTCGGCAATGGTAGCGGCGTTGCTCTCGATCTTTTTCGAAGCTGATTTCGACGATTTTGACGATGACGATTTTTTGCTCGGAGGTAGAGGCTCAAAGACAGGTTTGCGCAGTCTAGTGGGCGCTTCTGGGCCCAAGCGCATCGCCTCATCCATGAGACGGAGACCACTGTTGAAGCCATGATCGATACCGCGCATTTCTATGACTTCCGCCGGGAATCGGCCCTTCCACCATACAAACCTACGAGACTATAGTCAGCTTGTGCATGTTTGATGTTGCCGAGAAAAAGCAGCGATAATGAGATGGGGTTGTCACTTACCAATTGGCTACCTCGTCTGGCTTGTAAGCTGGTTGAATCAACCAGATGTACAGTATATCCAACCATTTAGGGAAGAATTCCACCTCGAGTAAATGCGAGAACATGGACGAGCGGAGTAGCTTGTGCCATGGCATAATCCAGTCTTCCAGCGGAACCATGTCTTGCTTCCGCGGGTTGACACTAAAGTCATCGCGCAATGATACGCCAAGCTTCGGCAGAACGTATTGGATGATAAGCTTATCCCATTCGCTGGAGGAGTACACCTGTAAAAATGGCATAGTCAGTTGATCGTAGTTCGAGTCAGCGCAACCATACACTTACGTCCTTTCTCCAACGGGCGAGTTCATCGGGAACACCATCCTTGACAACCCAGCTGCGCAAGACGGACCGGATTCGTCGCTTGGCGCCTTCCAGAATTTCCTCCACCCGCTCGCCGAGCAGAGGCAACCATGGGAATACAATGCTGGCAAGTGATCTCGTGCTTTTCACATTCCTGCTCTTTCGCGGATCCCAACTGTCAATCGCTGTCTTGACCTTCGGCAAGACGAGCTGATCCAAGACATTATCGCGTATGAAAGCGGGCAGAATCGGCTCCCATGACTCGAGAAGATGCACCGCATTGTTGGGCAGTGAAGGATCCCAGTCGTTACTACATTTCCGTTAGCATTGCGTCTGGCAGCAGGGCTCGTGAGGTTAAGCCAAACTCACTTGATCGCTGAGCGGACTTTCGGCACCCACAGGGTCCACAACAAGGTCTCCCAAGCCGTCATAGGGCGGTCACCATTCGACTGCTTCCCATTGATGCGATTATCCCTGTCATCACCGTCCAGGGCGACTGCCAATTCGTCGTCGCCTTCTTTGGCTAGGTTGAATGCTTTCCGCCAAGTCTTTAGTGCTGATAGAAGCACATTTGATGACACATCAAATGGTTGCCACTCTGCGAAAGCACGCTTCATCTGACGTGAAAAGCTGGTCAGCAACCCAGGTAACATTATGACAGCACGAGATCTTGACTCACGACCCGTCCAATGGCTCCTACGACGACATCGTCCAACGCATATGACTTGTATTCCTCCTTGAAATCAAGTAAGAGAGCGTTGAAGCTGTCCGCTAGTGGTGAAAGTGAAGGGTTGGCTGCCACGGCTTCTTGAGTTGCAATAGACGCAATCGTCTTCACAAGCTCTTGAACGCGTTGCAACCGAGACACACCTGCAATTATTGTCAATGACGTCTTATACAACTTGAGAGCACGAGATGACACTCACGACGTTCTGCCTCGTCCACCTTTGTTTGAGATAACTGCTCCTCCCGAAGAGCCCACCGACGACGCTCGTTCACGGTTTTCCCTTCTCTAGCTAAGCCTTCCACATCTGCCTTGGCCACGTCTACTATCAGCCTCAAATTATGACGGAGTTCGGGTAATTTAGTGGCATCCGACGTTGGCGTCCAGTTCGAGAGAGAGAGGGACGACAAAGATTGGACTTCCTTGAGCTATTGGACGGCATCAGCATGCTGACAGATCAATGGGTCTGTACACTCACTTCACCGCCCCGTGCATCAAGGACGAGCCCCACTCCAGCTCCTGTGACTGAATCACCTGCCTCGGCAAGCAGTTGCTCATACGTTTTATGCTGAACCTTGACCTTGACTTTTTTCTGTCTTTTCCAGCCTTGGTCGTCCTCGACTTTGGCTTCTTTCGGTTCCCGATGTGCGCGACCTTTATGTCCTCTCTTCGGTCGATCTTCCTCGTCATCAGAAAATGTCTCGCCTCTAAGTCTTGCTTCCCGTTTGCTATCCTCGGTTCTCACACCCTTCCCTATACCTTGTCCACGGAGGACCTTGCCAGCCTCGATAGGTACCGCACGACCATCTTCTTGTGCACCTAGACCCTTTCCAGCCTCCCAGCCATGTTTCGCCAGCATACGCGCTCCAAACGATGTCCCAATATTGGCGAAGTGTTTCCGCTCCGTAGCGGTAAGCTCGATGCGAGGCGGAGTCTCGGCGGCTTTCGGCCGATCATTGAATGATCGCTGTGAGCGGGATGGACCGGAGTTCGCGGTGAGCGAGGATGGTGGACGATTGAATACAAGGGGGACATGGTCAGGAGCAGCGGGTTCGTCGACTGGATTGACAAGAGCTTGAGCCGAGCCGATGCCGCCGCGGGGAGCGTCCCGTGCTGGCTCAGCAGGCCCAGGCGATTGTCTCGCGGCTCGGCTTGCAGATCCGATGCCACCTCGACCGCGACTGGCCGAGCCG